>JAPMOQ010041001.1:1262153-1277085 GCA_026543055.1 Argiope trifasciata | reverse complement strand
TATTTTGAATTTTATCAATTGAGACCGATTTGTCTGGCAACTGACGGTTTAGGTCGACGAGATAACAAATTATTAACAAGCGAATATATTTGAAATTTAAAATATTAAAAGATTTTATTTAAAATATATATAATTATATTTAAAAAATTTAAATTAATTATTTTTAAAAAATTTAAATTAATTATTTTTTTAAAATTTATATAATAAAATTTAAATAATTTAAAATATTGAAATAAGTTTGATATAGTTAGAAGAACGAATTAACAAAAAAAAAAAACAAGTTGATTGAGCAACTCTTTTGCTATATTTGCAAAATCCATGAAACATTTCTAGTTCAACGAAGAAATCTAGTGTACCTTCTTTAGCTTCAAAAACCGAAATTATTAAGTTATCTTGAAATATATTGCCCAGAATATTTCGAAATTCTTAGGTGGGAAAAGATTTTGACGAAGAGTAAACCGAAAGAACTATGCATCAGAGTAATGCTTTAAAAAAACCGGTGGAAACATTGAATCATAAGTTTTTTGAAGAACCTAAAGAAAAACCTACAAATCCAAAGGCACTGGACGCTGAGCTTTCATTATTTGATGCAGCGAATAAAAGTACAAAACGCTTAGATTGGTTATTTGACGCCATGAAAACTATAAAACCAAGCTCAGTAGCTAGTGAACAAGTATTTTCAATTTCATACAATATTGTATTCAAAATAAGCACAAGACTTACCCACCATTCAATGGATATTTTATGTTTTTTTAAATCATATTTTTTGATAAATTAAATTTAATAAAAATAATATTAATATTATTTCAAATTTTTGTTTGAGGTTTTGTTATTTTGTGTAAGTAATATGTATATGTAATTGTGATTGGATGATTTTAAAGGGAAGTGGATGATATCCTCTTCATTGTATACGGTTTATTATTCCGAGGACTGCCTAAGTAAGTTTCACGTAACTTCAAAACAGAATATTAATTGAATTAAAATGAGTTTAAATTGCGGTCACTCATGCACTTAATGTTATTCACCAACATAATTTTGAAATGTATTTTGCATCTTGCAAATATAAATGATGTAATTCGTCTTTTGAAACGCTCATCAGTGGATGAGAGCATTTTTCAAAATGTCTATCTTCAAAAGAAAAACCGCATGAATGTTGCTCATAGTACCAAGAGAAGTCATATTATGATAAAAAGAAAAAAAGTCAGACTTCTTTGTATATTGTAATCCAATTTTTTTCCATATTTGCTAACAAAAGATCAATTTGTAACCGGTGTAATTATTTTGAACTCATTCTTTACAATAAGAGCATTTCCGTTATTAATATACTATGCAGTCTTAAAGATAAAAATCGGATCTTTCCAAAATAATTGATATTTTATATCGATATTTTGACATACCGTCTACTCACGCTACTATAATGAAATCCGAACAATCGATAGTTAGTGCGTCAAGCAATATCTGAATCAGTATCTTGATGAATCGATTGTGTCTGGATGCCTAAACCATATATCCTCGAATATTAACAGATGATTCCATTAGAAAATGGAGTCAGCCATCTGACAGCGGCTCACTTGATGATGAAGATGAGCAGGGATGAGGCCAAACATGCTGGGGTGCTGAGATTACCCTGATTGGTAATATGATTATTCCATTATCTCGGAATTAATCAATTGTGCGGATGCTTGTAAGTATTGATGGAATGCTCAGATTTCCAATGATTGATGGGTGGGATACTAAATTATATAACAAAAATCAAAGACTCCTGAACCTCTAAACCGAACCATTGCAATATTTTAGACATGATTCGCCTATTTTTATGAATCCGAGCATTCAGTTATAATCATAGTAAAGATAAGGTTCGTTCAAAATACGACTCACCGTATTTAAAATAGCCACGCGCATGGCCTATCTTGGGTCAATGTAAAAATATCCCCATTACTGAAGGAATCTTAGCCCATTACTGAATCAGATTCATAATGGCTGAAGTTTGAAATCTATATAATAAAAAATGAATGTTTGTCTGTATGTCTTTTATGCCTTCCTAAGCCGTTCATCCGATTGCAATGAAACTTGGTCAGCTTATTGTTTACACCTACGGGATGGTTATAGGGATAGTAAAGCTTATCTAAAATTAAAAAAAAAAATTCGAATCTCAACCGAATCTATTTACCAAGGATTAATCTCCAAATAACTCGCCGTGGAGGTAATAGATTTTGTAGAAATGCTAACTCCAAGTTAAAGGTTAATATTTTATAGTTATAGTACATAAATGTCAAGCACGTCATTCTCAGAGGTAA
Organism: Argiope trifasciata; assembly: GCA_026543055.1. Lineage (NCBI taxonomy): Eukaryota > Metazoa > Arthropoda > Arachnida > Araneae > Araneidae > Argiope > Argiope trifasciata. The sequence continues at coordinate 1,274,788 of JAPMOQ010041001.1, read as the reverse complement.
AAAAAATTATTAAAGATTATGCCAGAAAGTTTTGGAAAGACCAACTCTGGGGTTTTTAAATTTTAATTAAATTTTAGCGCTTTTCGCAATAAAAAATATTGTAGTACAAATAATTTTGCACATCTTAATTTTCAAAAATTATCTTTTCAACCATATGAAAGATTTTATGCTATAAATATATTTTCTATGTTTAATCAATTTTAAAGGAAAATTAAATTTGAGAATTCTGAACTAATATTAAACGAATCACTTGATAGAATTAATAGTCTCTTTCACTGCCATTCTGAAAGAACATCAAGTTTTACAATTCTAAAAGAAGACACAAATCTAATACATAAAAATGAATACTTGTTTTTTCGTATTTTATATACTGTCATACTGTTCATTTTATTTCGGCAAAACATTGCCAGCTTATTGATTGATCGCACTTAATATTATTTTTTTCGACGACAGCAATGCGCCGGGCACCAGCTAGTGCTATAATTGCGCCAGCTAGCAATGACGGCAGATAGTAATGACGGTAGCAATGACGGCAATAGTATTTTATATACCGTTCATTCTATTTCGACAAAACATTGCCAGCTTATTGATTGATTGCACAATACAATTTTTTTCTACGGCAGCAATGAGCTAATGCTATAATAATAACAACAACCAGCAGGTTTGGTTTCTCCAACACGTTATCACAAACATTCCAAAAAAAGTGAATGCATTGCATGTCACTACCATGCAACAGTTACTGTATATTAACCTTTGGCATGAATTTAGCATTTTTATCGAATTCTCCACGTAATTTTTGGCGACTGTTTAATCAATTAATCCTTATTATATTGTTAATAGTAACAAAAATCAAAATTTGTTTTAAAACGTTTTTTCCAAACGATTGAAGCAAAACTCTGACATAAAACTACACTTCTGATCACAAAATAAACTAGAACTGTTTGTGACATTGTGTTTTGGAGATGTCGCAAATCCATCTTACTAAGGGTGTAAGTAGAAAGCATAAACACAAAGAAACTCTGACACAAGAAGGTTTTCTGACAATGTGACTTTCAAATAAGGCGGGATTAAAATTGCGAAAGATTATTTCTTATTGAATAATAAAAAAAAATCTGTTTTTTTTTCTCTAATAGATCTCGAATGTTTTCTTATATAGCTATTTCCATGAGAACATTTAATTTGTCGTTAAAATAAGATTGGGGAATATTTTCAAAGTTACAATAGAGAATTATTTATATCTACCAAGGGCAGACATGATTTGTTATTGTAAATTCTAATTATATTTAGACAAAATGTAGCTAGCAAAAAGCGAAATTGTTTTTGAAGCATTTAAATGATTAACAGTTTATCTCATCCAAACATTCCTTGTCGAATATCTCTATCATCTTGAATGAAAGTCATAATTAAAAATAAATGTGTCGAATTTAATTTTAATATAAATCTCCAATCATATTCAGGTCTTTTAAAAGGACCGGAATATAAAATAAAGATGCTTGTAATTTGGTACTAGGACAACTCTTCTACAAATATTAAGCTTAATGACAATATAGCTCATTAAACCAAACAATGACAGCGAAAATTACCATTTACAACAATCTTTATTTACTCAAACCAGAAATTAAAAACAAACAACAATTATTGTAATAAATCTTCTAACACAAACACATTTCACTATAGTCACAATTAAAAATTCCAAGAATCGAATCAGCTAAACGAAAGGCTAAAGAAAAAACAACAATGGACGAGCATTCCACGATTCAGAAAGTGAAATTCTCTTCTATTGTGCAACCACTGCTGATTAAGAGAAAGCTCCAGGAAAAATTTAATAAAACGGGAGCTTTAATATAATAAGCATCTTTAATACCGGCGACGTTTAATTTTTTTTCTTCCCCCGACTGTTTACTTTTGCCATTCTTCGAAGGGTTTCCTGAGATAAGTTTGTTTACTTTCTTATTGATAGTTGCGGTGGAAAATTTAGAGAGCGATGAGACTCATGAATTAATCATGGCGTCTCTGCGTGCGGTGATGCAGAAATGCTAATATTTTCCTCCTTTCCGTAATGGAATGATAAAACCTTTGCTGGAAATTGGTGCGACTCGCAATGCAAAAGGGCGGAATCGGATATTTCCCGTTACTTGGAAGTTGTAACCTGCCAAATATCGGGAACGTAATTGCAGCGATATGCAAGTTCAGTGAAGAACAGGTACTTTGCTACTTCTGAGTGTATGGAGAACTCGTAGATTGTCGTTTGAAGTTATTGAATATGTTAGAGCCCTGAGGTTTCTGTCATATCATAGAATGCCCATCATTTCGAAGTCGGGTGGTTGACTATGTTAAGCCAATCAGAGCCGGCCTTCTCTATGAAGGGACCCGAGTGCAAGAAGTCCTTAAATTGTTAGCAAAATAAAAAAAAACTAGAACATTTGCATATTTATTTAATAATGTGTGATTTTGTTTTTTCTAGTTATTACACCAGGAAAATTCCAATTTTTCCAATTTCTTTTTCGATACTTAGTATAGCAAAAACTTTTAACACGTTCACTGCCACTACCCACGCCTGATATCAGGGCCATCTATCAAATTAGATGACCCATTTCTTTGCTGTCTTTTAACTGTAGTAGAGAAGGTGGCACCTAATAACATAGATAGTTTGGTATAATTACATATTATTTGCAACTCACAGGTGCGTTTGCGGCAGTCAATGTGTTAAGCATTATAGCCATATGCTTGACCAAAGATAATCTTTTTTAAAAATTTTAATTTGCTGAAAGAAGGCTCTGCATTTATTATATTTAGTAACTGGCAATGTAAAGGATTGTAAAAAATATTACATTAGATAGCTGATAGACAAAAGTAGATAGCTGATATTTACATGACCATTTGAACCCAGATTCAGCCTCGACTTCTAGGGACCGGGAACGCCCTCTGTCTGAACATGTCCCTTCCCTTCCTATCTTCATCGCTTCTACTTCAGAGAAAACAGCAACTGCAGCTGTGGCGAAGAAGGAACCCGAAAATCTGGAGCAGGCATGGTGGAAAAGCATAATGAACCGGAAACAGTTCCGAAATAAAATTACCCAGCTTGTCCGATTCCTCCACGAAAACGAAGAACTCCTATCCCTTTCACAGTAAAGAGCCACCACGTAACTACCATCCAAACAGTCAGCCTAAACAGCCAACCCTCTCCCATCATATAGCCTCTCCAATAGACAACAGCTCAGCAGTCTCACCTCTCACCAATATCACCAACCGACCAGCCAACTCTGCAGACCAACAGCCTTTTAAATGATTAAACAGTGTATTTTTGTTACAAAACAAATCTCCAGTAGCACAGCCTGTAGCACAATATTAACCTTTATGAATGATTAACATTCACGTTTTAAAAATTACATAAACATTTAAATGATTAAACAGTGTATTTTTGTAACAAAACAAATCCCCAGTAGCACAGCCTGTAGCACAATATTAACCTTTATGAATGATAAACATTCACATTTTAAAAATTACATAAACATTTTAAATGATTAAACAGTGTATTTTTGTTACAAAACAAATCCCCAGTAGCACAGCCTGTAGCACAATATTAACCTTTATGAATGATTAACATTCACGTTTTAAAATTACATAAACATTTTAAATGATTAAACAGTGTATTTTTGTTACAAAACAAATCCCCAGTAGCACAGCCTGTAGCACAATATTAACCTTTATGAATGATTAACATTCACGTTTTAAAAATTACATAAACATTTTAAATGAGTAAACAGTGTATTTTTGTTACAAAACAAATCCCCAGTAGCACAGCCTGTAGCACAATATTAACCTTTATGAATGATTAACATTCTCATTTTAAAAATTACATAAACATTTTAAATGATTAAACAATGTATTTTTGTAAGAAAACAATCCCCCAGTAGCACAGTCATTGTACAGTATTATGCGATATTATATGATATTAAACAATATTCAGCAATATTGCGAATATTGATCAATGTCATACAATATTGAACAATATTTGAGTGCTACTAGGATCAGTTAAATTAACAGTTTTTAAATGATTAAACTAGAGGACAGAAATGGTAATTACTATAGCGAAAATGAAATTGTTTAGAATTAGGTAAAAAATGCGAAAAATATTTACATTAGCTACATTCCTTCTTTTTTTTTTTAACTTTTTAGAGCACTACCAGGTTATTGCACGTTTTTCAGATAATAAAACAATTCTCATATGGAATCATTTATCGCAAAACGCGGTCCATGTTTTGAATTTAACTTGCCACTTTTAATTTTTGTTTCCGCACAAAAATAATGTTTTTTCTTTATATAAAACAAACTTTCTAAACGTACAAATTAATTAAATTATCAGTTGCACAAATCTGCATGTACTTTTTTCAGAGTAAGAGTTTAAAAAAGAATGGAATCAATACATTTGAGTTTGTCCTGCTAATTCACTTAATTTAATAGCATCTCCATTTAATATTTTCTTCAATATTACTTTATCGTTAATTTAACATATCAATGTTACAAATTTCAGAAGAGGCGAAAAGAATTTCACTGTCACACGCAAGAAACAAATAAAAATGAATTAAAAGTACATTAAAATGATTACACTAAATATTCCGTAGCATAAAATTGATTGTCTTGCTTTCAATGCCGTTTTAGATATTAATGATATTAAGATATCAGTTCCTAGAAAATAGAAAACTATATTATTCGGCTATTCTATGAAGTGTCTATTCTATGAGTGCTATTCTATGAAGTCACTTTCCAATATAATTGCCAATTTGTTTATGGTTTCTTACTTATTAATTAATTCCATGCAATTAAGAGTCACAAAAATATCGTTTGGTGTTTTAGAACTCATTTTCAGTTTGATTACCGCACTCTTGTAAAATGCAACTTACATTTAAAGATTTTTCATCGAACTTTTAAGACTTTAAGCGAATTTTTATGAAGCATAGAAATTTCTAAAAAGGCCTGTATATATGGTATGCATATTAGAATATAATTTTAAAATCAGGTTGCATTAAATTCATTAGATTTTATTACATATATAATAGCTTCCAAAATATTTCAGTTAAAGCGATCTTGTAATCGGAATCTTTGTTACTAATTATTTATTGCTTTCAACTTCGGTAGCAAAACAACATAAATAACTCTCTGAAAACCGATGCAGTATTTACTAATTGAGCGAATATTTTATTTTTAATAGAGAGGAATATATTAAAAAAGTAAAGGAAATGAAACTGTTGATTTGATTGGAAAAATGTACGTCAGGACTTGGCCTTAAGTCGATCGCGATCGACCAGTGGACCACCGAGACATTTTTGTGTGACAACTTTACCAAACTAAGACGCGCATACTAAAAAGAACCATTTGTTATATTCAAGTTTGGAAATGGATTGCCATTTGGAAATGTTGGTATTGAAGAAATATCTAAAAATTTAAATTGCATGTTCTCTTATATATACTTTATTTCTCTCTCGCTTATTTATATAATAATACTAATTATATGTATACCTCTTGTGGAAAACAAAGTTTTCTGTTTTAAAATGATATACTTTTAAAAGCACGTATTTCAGAACCTAAAAATAACTTTTAGAATCTAATAGACGAAGTAAAATATCCTAAATTTAAATTTTTTGTGTGGATAATTTAAGATCGATCTTTGGCTCTACCTACCTGTGTGAATCTGCATTTGCACTGTTGAATATAATAATTACAACACATCGTTCCTGTCTCATGGATGTCTACTTAAAATTCTTTGCAATATTAGCACATAGTAATTAATTGTCTAGACATTCACGATTGTCAGACAGCATACAGCCTAAGTTTTTCACTAATTATAAACTAACTACAAGAACTAACTTTAGATAAAAACGATTTAATTTTTAATGTATTTTGAATTGTTTGATATTACTATGAATGCATCATTTGACAGTACTATATTTGTGGCTATTCTTATTATGTAGGTAAGTACGTGATAATGATGTTGTATCCACTTTACAACGGAAAGAGGGGTGCGGTGGCTTCTGAGGGTTAAGACCCATGAGCACCCAAGGGTGAAAGTTTGACATCTAGATCATACGAAGATGACACACACACACACGCTCGCGTGTACAACCGCTTTTTACAGGCTAGCTATTCCATTCACCTCACAGATAGAACACAGGGGAAAAACAGCCATGTCCAAATCAACACTCGAAACCAAAACGCTCAGATCACGGGGAAGACGCGTCACCCTTATGCTAGGGCGCCAGCGGGCAAGTACATCTTCCATATTTATTATTAAGTTATAATAATTATTCTAGATGTCTTTATCTCATCATACCATCGTCACTGAGTAGACCGCAACACTTTGAAATAATTAGAAGCAGCCCATGCCCTGGAAAAGTGTGCCCACCTCTGATGTAAACTGATGCATAATAATCTATATAAATAAAAATAAATATTTCTCTGTATGTCTCTTATGCGCTTCCGTACTGTTCATTGGATTGTGATAAAACTTTGAATACTTATTACTTGCACTTATTTTTTTCTGATGAAGATGGGAAAAAATATTGCCAACCCTAAAATATGGAATAATAAAGTTAAAAAAGTAGAATTAATATTACTTACGCTTCTCCTTTATACATCACTCAATTTCAATGAATGTATTCATTTCCAATACGAAAATAAATATCATTTTTTCTATCATTCCTAATTAAACAAGTTATTTTAATTTTCAAAATTATTTCTTCTACGGCAGCAACACGCCAGCTACCAGCTAGTACTTTATAAACTTGAATTGGTCGCTGAATCCTACGATTCCTCAATAATCACAATCCCATTACAATGAAACCATGCAACTTCCTCTATTTTTTACGTTTAGTTAAACACCAAACCCAGAATGTCAATATCAAGCTATCCAGTTTAAAACCAAAGGATAGTAACAACCAGAGGGAAAGGCTGAAAACCACCGGCTTAGTGGAACATGCTACAAAAGTAATGAGTAGCTTAGTTCCCGCAATAAACGGATAACTGTCCCTGCCTCGGCACACATTCCCTCTGAGGGATCCCCGTAATAAGCGAAGAAACTGCCCGTGAAAGAAACGCGGGACTCTGTCATTAACCCCTGAGCCGGAGTACCTACAGATAATCCTCCGCGTGTCCCCTCCCAGGCACTGCGGGTAATTTCTGAGTTATTGATCTAGGCAGAAAAGAGTTGAGGGGATATTTTGTTGGGGCATTGGTTACCAATCCTTTTCGCTTCGAGGCTTGTTTTGGAAAATGTTTGGTTTCCAAAAATAAGTAGGATGGTTTAGTCCTTATTTTGAGATAAGCGAGGAGAGATATGGTAATATTTTGCGATGGATTACTAAGTTCTGTTTTTGAAAACACAAATGTTTGAGTTGGATCCTATATTTTTATATGGTTCTCAGAAATAAATGCAGTTTTATGTTTGAAACTTCAATATTAATAGAAGATGATATAATAATGACTCTTCAGATGAAGAGTAATATTTTGCAATACAGTAGAAGATCCTTATTCGCGCTTCCTTCATTCGCTTTTTCACTATTCGTGGATCAAAAAAATGCGATCCAATTCCTATATTCGAGGCTAAAAATTTCTTTATTCGTGGATCTAATAAATACATACATAATAATAAAATTATTCCAATAGGTATCCAATCCAATGTCCTTTGTAAATACCATCAAATGGACTAATAAAAAAGTAAAATAGATCGTATTATAACTTTGTCTAAAGTATGTTTTTAAATGCAAACTGCAAACATAGCCGAAATCGCGAATGGAATAGGACGAGATGGGTTCGAACAGATAGAATGAAGCGACATTCAGGAATTGCTTGAATTGCAAGATGAAGATCTGACTGAAACCGACTTGGAGGAATTTTAAATTCACAGCCCATTGAAGAAGAGGCTTCAACAAGCACTGGAAACGTGACATTTAATTTGAAAAATCTTAGTGAAGGTTTAAGAATGGCAAATGAGCTTTGCGATTTATTTATGAATATCTATGTAACGAACTCTTATTTTTAAGAGGCAAATTGCTAATGCGACTGCTACGTATCAGTCTGAATTGAAGGAGATTTTAAAAACTGCCAAGCAAGAGAAAATTACAAAATTCTTCAAACCATTGCATAAGCCTTAAGATAAGGAATCAAAATGTTCAAAAACTTCAATTAAATTGGTTTTTTAATGCATTTTTTAAAAATTTTGTCACCTAGGAACGTATCCTCTATAATCCCATATAAATGACCATTCCGTATTCACGGTTTCTGTATTCGCGGCATATTTATGGAACATATACCCCGCGAATAAAGAGCTTTTACTATATTTAAATGATTCTCCTGGACTAGTGAAGGAATCCTGATTTTTACAGGACATGGTCCATTCTCGTTGCATTTGTGGAGAAATCGGTACGGTTTACCACTATTGAATGGAATGTATGGAGATCTCAGAGTTAAGGAAGGACCAGAAGATTGTCAATAATGATTTAAGTACAGTACTGATGGTACCAGGTAATCTCAAAATCCTGATGTATATGATGCTAAAGATGGGCAGTTTCATTCCAACCGTTTGAGAGTGTGCAGATGGGGAGAAAGACAGCTATTTTCTACCCCGAAAGGAATGTTAGTTTAACTGTTCGGTCAATGTAAAGTTGGACAATACTTATTCAGCAGTCAACCACAACAAATCCTGTCGATACTGCTGCGTTCAGTGGTGGTGGGGTGGTCGGCTGTATGCAAGAAGAAGGTCCATTCCCGTCTTTTCTTCACCGTTCTGATTTATCAGGAGATGACTACTACTCTTGTGGAGAAGTCGGCAATCCCATTCATTTTACGACATCTTGCCCTTTTACTCTCTCGTGGCACCATAGAAAATCCTCACTAGAAAGTCTAGGGTACAAAAGAGTCCTTAATAATACATCTTCCAAAAGTAGAATCATAACCATGAGTAGATTCCTAATTGATCAGGGAGAGCTGCTTCAATTAGAGTAACTCTATTATTTTCTTAGGACATCCTTTAATACAACTCGCACTTTATTCATAATTCATTTTTCACTTAATATTTATAACTCATCATTTTTGCATTCATAATGTACATTATAATGTTCATTCATTCAGTGTTCTTGTACTCAAGATATTTTTCATTCCAGCATGTATCATTTCTTGTTGTGTTGTATTTATATGTATTTTGTCATTTATCAATATGCCATTATCATTCTATCACAAAAGTATCCTAAATAACAGTTAAATTATGCAATATTATAAGATTATTTACCGGATTGTTACTCAAAAATAATGATTGATAATTATAGTAAATAGTATTGTAAAATAAATTCTGATTTTAATGCAGGCTTATAAATCGAATTTCTATACAATATCCCAATTAAAAAATGTAGCTTTAATGGAATTTCTAATCGTTTTTTAATATATTTGTGCAGAATATTCATCAAATTGGCAACGCATCTCTCATTCTATTTATAATTTAAATACAAATTAATGACCTAATTTTTATTTTAACTTAGTCAATGATAATTTCATTTTAATATGTTCTATCACTTCCTCATCCAATTCCAGCTTTTTATTTTTTAAAATTTCTATTACATGCTTGAAATTGCTGTCTCAGTCGTTCCCAAGCCAAGAACGAAGGGATAAAAATTCTTAAGATTTTCTTGTCTAAATTGGCACATGACCCAGATATTCCTATCGGAATAACATTGTAAAATCCTTGAAGGGAAAAATTTCTGAGGTTTTGCTCTTGTATCGCGATATAAACAGACTTTTTTGTTTTGTCCGCCGTAGTGAAATAAATCCAAGATAAAATTTCAAAAATTACTTCGTTTCTTCCAAGCATCTGAAAAATTATGCTTACACACACCCGTTTACAATACCATTACAATATAAACAATACATACCCATTTACAATACAACAATTTAACTATAATTAGTTTATTTAGTTAGACTCTGAATTGAAAAAAGTCTCAAGATTAACAAAACAAGGATTGTACAAAGAGATGATAAAAACTAGACATGAAAGTTATATGTTAATTAGCACAATGCTTGCACATACACAGTCTCATGACAATGGAATTGGCGGATTTGTGCCAATGTTGAGGTTGGATTCCGCCAAGGATCGAACCTGCGATGTTTGGGTTTGAAGTCCAGTAACTTATCCATTCGACAAAAGAGAACGTTGGTGAGTTGTGGATGTTACTGGTTTATTAAGATAATTACTGGATTATTACACTGGCCACAGTTTAAATATTTTAATCGTAGTATCTAGGTAAAGTATATAAACTATTTTTCATATACAGGATGTCTATAAATGTCTTTCAACGAAGATGTGTACTTCTACGCATATACGCATCAATCCAAACCTTCATTTTGGTGCTATTTATGTATAATTTTTTATCTAATAAAAAGGAAATCTTATTCGCAATATTATGATTTTGAGCAAAATGTACTATGCAGCCATTTGTATTACGTTCAATGGGGAAGGGAATTTAATTTAATTAAGAGGGAATTTAAAAAATAATTTATGCATTTAATTGGTTAAGCCTTTTAAATTCAAAGCGTATAATAATTATTAAAGTATAGCACACTTATAGAAAAGTAAATATTTTAAATTCTTAGCAATACGTTATAACACCTCTGTGAGCGGAATAAACAAGTTACAAAAATAATTTAAAAAATATCGATCAGAATTATCGATAATAATCATAGAAGAATTGCACGCTTATAAAAAAGTGAATATTTTAAGTTTCTAGCAATATGTTACAACATCTCTGGGAGCGAAATAAAGAAGTTATAAAAACAGTTAAAAAAATATCCATCAGCTATAAAGTTGGGTTAAAAAAATATACAAAATTGCCGCATAAAGAAAGGTTATCACGATCTCAGTGTTCGAATGGTCAAAACAAGCGATCCAAGGCCAGAGTTTGCGGGTTCGATGTTCGTCATGGTTGTTATATCCAAAATGTGGATTTTTAGTTTGTTTTTTTATGTCTCTTAAGTTACTTTTTCCTTACATTCTAGACCTTTCTTTGTTATGTGAATTAGTTGTTTCTCGAATATTCTGTTCTTGTATAAAAGCTTATATCCACTAGTCGTGGGCAACTTCTCGACCTTGTAAAGTTGCAAGACGCTACTTTCCTTCAATAAACTTGTTTGTTAGTTAAAAGCTGAAGATGTGTTTATTTAAATCTTCGTGACAATAGAAAATAAAAAAAGGTAAAAATATAAAAAATCTGTAATTTTTGTATATGTAAAATTTCCAATTCTATATTTGTAATATAATTAGGAGCTATCCATCACGTGAAAAAGGATTTGCCTAAATTTGAAAAGTGTATCCTTAGGTTCCCCCCAAGAAGTAAAACTTTTTTATTATTTTGTTTATTGTCTTTGTTTCTTAAATTTCACTTCGCCATTCCTTTACTAGGAGACATTCTGTGATAATACCATAAAATATGTTTTCCAATTTAGGTCGACGTCTTTAGCGCATGACGGAAAATTCATAATTTCAATCACAAACATGTCCACCAATTTTCAAGATAATCCCACGAAACTTCTTGTGTGTTTTTATTATGGTATAATGTATATTCTTCTAATTGAACTTTTTGATCGACCTCCTTTATTTCCTAGTTGGTGTTGTAATTTGTTTTAATGAAGTCAGCATAGTCACTTTATTATTGGTACACATTATTTCCGTGACTATCGGAATTGCCATTTTGAATTTAGAGAATTTCAAAGATTCACGATTTGTTATTCATCAATTTAATAAGACCTTCATGGAAATCGAGTAATATGCAAGTTAAGAATAATGTCCTAATACATATAATTCAACCCCTTTGTCGTTAAATTTATAGCCATTTTCGCTAAAATGATTCTTTAAAATGTGCACTACATTCCATTTCGATTCTAAATATTAAAGATTTAACATCATACAACGATTGTCATTAATATTATTGTGGAAAAACATTAACGTTTGACATCCAACAATTTAGAATAGATGAAATAAATTACAGTTAAAGAAAAGCAATAAGTTAAAGTTAAAGTGCAGAGTTAACGGTACACCAAACGATTTAGTTGCCGTATATTTAAAGGAAATTGTCTTGCCATTAAGGAAAATTGAAAAACATTGGGTAAATAACACAAATAATTCAAAACTCGAAGCCTACAGCGTAAAGATTCTTAGTTAAACACTTTTGTAGTAGAAAACTGTGTTTGTTATTGATTATTGAAGGCCCGAAAGAAGTTCTCAAGTTTCTTTTCTGTTTATTAAGAGCATTTCTTTGATCTTTTATATAACAAAATATGCATAAGCATTAGAGTGCTGCAGATTATTCAACAGAAGAAAACTTTTCAAGAATGGCGAATTTTTCTTATCAATAAAGGTTGGCAAGGTTAGTAATCCTAGAAACTGTTGGTAATAAAAAGAATTCGTACTCTTAACACATCTGTAGAAAGTAAATGATAGAAATATAGAGAATTCATACTCTAACAAGTACGAGTCTGTAGAAAATAAATTCTAATAATAAAAAAGAATTCATACTTTAACAAGTACAAATCTGTAAGAAATTAATGCTCATAATAAAAAGAATTCATACTCTGTGGGAAATAATTTCTCATAA
>JAPMOQ010041001.1:1248783-1262143 GCA_026543055.1 Argiope trifasciata | reverse complement strand
CTCATAATAAAAAGAATTCATACTCTGTGGGAAATAATTTCTCATAATAAAAAGAATTCATACTCTGTGGGAAATAATTGCTCATAATAAAAAGAATTCATACTCTGTGGGAAATAATTGCTCATAATAAAAAGAATTCATACTCTGTGGGAAATAATTGCTCATAATAAAAAGAATTTATAATCTAAGAAATCTGTAGAAAATAAAGGATAATAATAAAAAAATTCATACTCTAACAAGTTCATACTGTAGAAAGTAAATGAAAATGATAAAACTTATTCATACTCTAACAAGTCTAAAAGTAAATGATAATAATAAAATTAATTCACTCACTAACAAGTTTGAAATTAAATGATAATAATAAAGAAAATTTATATTTTAATAAGTCTGGGAAGTAATTGGTGAGCACCCAGAGGGTAGAAGTCTGACTTCTAGGTCAAATGAAGGTGGCACACACATTCGCTTGCACAACCCCTTTTTATAAGGGGGCAAATTCATACATCTCACAGATAGAACACAAAACAACCATGCCCGAACCGGAACGCCCAAATCACGGGGAAGACACGCTACCCCTATGCCAAGACACCGGCTTCAAAATTAATCTTTAATACAATTGATTAACAGAAATTAAACCTAACTTTAGTGCTTTTGCTCAATTACTTGATGCGTTTTTGGTGATTTGCCACATAAAAACATTATAATAATATACAAAAAGAAATAACAAAATAATCTTTTTAAAGATACTATTTAATTTCCGTGCAATCTTTCTTTAATTCTTATCGATTTTTCAAGATTTATTTGAAATATAATTTATAGTAATGTTTTCTATTATTATTATATTGATACAAATTTAATTATTTGGTAAAATACCTTTGTATTTTTATCACTATTGTTACTTGAACACTAAGGAAATAAGCCAATAATGTCATTTAAGACTTCTGACACTGCTTATGTCATTATAAAAGAATAATTTTTATTTATCTTTTATTTTGTAGTATGCACAACTTTTAATGCATATGTACATCATCATCCAAGAATATTTGCTAAATTTAAGAGCAATGTTTCGTTTATTTTTTCGCACTTTTCAAAGATATTTCCCACTGCGCAACATCATTCAAGATTATCGAATTACATTCCTATTGAAATCAGTGAATCTAGGGAGAAAAGGAAAATAAGTGCTTTTTTGCTGGCAAGTGAAAATAATAGATGTTATAATGGGGTCATGTAATAAAAGGCTAAATGTACAATGACTTATGAGGTCCCAATGATAGAAAATAAAATGAAACGTAAAGAATTTTTTCACAGGCTTTTACTATTTGCTGCTCTTGCCACTACTTATGTTATTATAAAAGAATAATTTTTATTTCTCTTTCATTTTGCAGCACGCACAACTTTTAAAGTGCATGTTTAATAACAATCCAATAATATTAGCTAAATTTATAAGCAATGTTTCGTTTATTTTTTCGCAATTTTTTCAAATATCCTTACCCCTGCAACATCATTCAAGATTATTGAATAGCATTCCTATAGAAACCAGTGAATATAAGGAGAAAAATGAAAGGGTACTATGAAGTGTACTTTTTTGGATATGTGCAAATACTCGCTTTAATAGTGGGTTCATCAAATGAAAGGTTCAACAATGACTTATGATGTTGCAGTGATAGGATATAAAATTAAATATAGCATCTGTAATTGTGTAAAATAGTTTAAAATAGAAAGCAAAAAGAAGAGAGGTTTCAGCAACTGGTCGAGGTGTCAGACGACAAGGGCAATAGTGAACAAAAATCATTAAAAGACCTTATAGTAAGCATATTACTGACTCTCCGTCCCGTCCGAAGACATTCAAAAATTAATACTGATTGAACAGACCGTCGTTACAGCAATACTGACTGGAACTAAGACCAACAATGGGGTTAGCCATATTACTGACTCTCCGTACCGTCCGAATGTACCCCCCTAGGTTGGCGAGATCCAACCACCATGCCACCATCCTGAATTACGAAAGGGTTAAGACATTGCAGTAAAAAAAATTTTTTTTGGTGAGATTTTAATATTTTTATTGAATCTATCGTGACATTCTTGGTAAGTTACTTGGCGATAAATCACTAACAAGCCATTAATCCCTTCTAGTAAGATTTAAGAATAAAAAATTTTGGGTGAAAAAGCTATTTAATTTTTATTTAAGAAAAGTTAGTTTATTTTATAGTTTTAACAAATTTATAATTATTAATTAAAAGGTGTTCATTTCACTGCATGTTTAGCATTTAGTTAGTCAGATGTTCAGGCTAAATGCTTATTAGAATAAACGAACGAATTTATCAGAATGACTACTAATAGTTTGGCCGTAACTTGTTCCAAGACAATCAAACGATTTACGATAGTGATCTATGATGTCAACATAAGTAATAAAGTGCCTTCGAATTCAGTACACTTGAAGCTTTAAATTAAATTTATTATTATATTTAACAGTAACTTTAGTTGCATGAGGAGTATAACTCGTCATGCCACATAGCAATGACGAGTATAGCTCGTCATTGTGCTATATGAATTGAAAAATCAATGAAGAGCTATACTCGTCATTTTATGGGAAGGGGTTAATAGTATCTGAAAATTGAATTTGTGCTTTAGCTCCGTTTTTATTAATCGATTGCAACAAAAAATCGACCCAAAACGTCACTTGTAGACCCAAAATCCTATCCCAAATTTAGTATTAACCCTTTATTGGATTTGGTTGAAAATTTTATAGATATCTATATTATACATGTTAAATCTGTATACCGAATCTTATAGATCTAGCTGTTTTCGTTTTACAGTTATCGTGATAACTTATATTCAACCATCTGGATAGATGAATCTCCTCAGAATAGATTTTACTTAAAATTTGATAGAAATCTACAAACTTAATGTAAAGACCCATATACCAAATTTTCAGTCGTCTAGCTGAAAGTGGGTTAGACATATCTTTTTCACAGACAGACGGTCATTTTCCAAAAATGTGTTTTTCGAATTAAAGTAAAACTAAAAAGTGATTTGTCAAAATTTTGAGTTTGAATGCACTTTATATACGGGAAAGTAAAAATATTCGGAACTCTACTTAAAAGCCAATTGCATTTCTCGAAAATTGCCTAAGAGTTGAAAATGTTTTGATATCAGCAAGAAACATAAATTTTTTATCAGTTACTAGAAGGTTACTACAGTTTTATGCTCGATGTCGAAATAGAATATGGCATTGTGACTTGTTTTATGAACGAGAGAGAGGATTTTATTTTAGAATTATTAGCGCTGCAATAATTAAGGTATCCGAAGACGTTCGAAGGAAACATTTTAAAAAATTGGGTTATTTAAATACTATTTAAAACTATGGGTTTTCGATGTATTGTCAATTATATTATAAAATATTATATATACAAAACAATTGTGTAAAAATATAATATATTTTGAGAAATAGGAAAATTTTTAGTAAATTTTAATCAAATTTAGCCGAAATGGCTAACACTCTACACAAAATGGTAATGCAGTAATCCCATATTTCTTTGTACACAAGTTATAGAATACAATGATGAATGAAATGAGCCAAAATATAAGAAAAAGTTTGAGATGCCAGGAAGTGATGAGTAAAAATGTGCTTATATATGGCTTTTTTCCATAAATTCTCACCTTAATTTTTCTGAAAACACCAGCCAATGAAAAAGTATTTCACCAACAATCAAACTTTTGGTTCATTTGATTGCCCATATCATTTAAATTAAACACTGAGATTTTTAAGTAAATACCTCAATTAGACGGAGGAGAACGGTGGAGAATTTTTACGAAAATGAAAGTTTTGAGAAAATTGAAGTGAAAGACAAATTTTAGCTGAAAAATATTTTTCTTAAAATTTCCTTGGATGATAGGCCAGGCCTTCCTTTTCCTAGTAAAGATAAACTGTTTTGAAAAGAGGAAAGTGTGCATTAAAACAAATAACAATTTTAAAAAAAGTCGCCATTGGGGTCGATAACCAGTGTTTTTAACGTAGTCGGATACCGTTAGGAGAAAAATTAGTGAAGGTAAGTTTTAGAATTCATGAAATGATAACGCTTACTTTACACCTTACTTATATTATGTTCTGATTTTCGCATTATAATATTGATACGGTGGATACTATTTGCAAATTATATGAAGCAGTCAACGTTGAACGAGCTTGCATTACGAACCTTGAATCTAGAATTATCAATTAATTACTTCACGAACAAAATATATACATATTTTTTCAAAATAATAATTAATTAAAATTTTAAGTACACAGTTTTAAGAACAACACATTATTGTTCGAAAATCATTTTTATACCATATAAATAAAAAAAAGTCTTTCAGAATACTTTTTTTATTATCTTTAATTGTGTTTACGCATATTTTTTCATTAATTTTAGAGAATATTTGTAATATTTTGAAAAATATATTTTAGTAATATTTCCCATAGCTGCATTTATAGTGTTCACACAGGAATTGAGGTGACATTAAGTAAATTTTTGTTGCTATATAATTAATAAAAAGCTTTTAAAATAATATAAAGCAATACGAAGAATCTAAAATAATCAATTATTTCATGAACAAAAAATATTTTTTTTTGAAAGTAATAATTAATTAGAATTTTCAGTACACAGTTTTAAGAACAACACATTATTGTTCGAAAATCATTTTTACACCAAATAAATAAAAAAAATTTTCTTCAGTAATACTTTTTTTTATTTTCTGTAATTTTGTTTACGCATATTTGTTCTCTAGTTTTAGAGAATTTTTGTATTATTTATAAAAATATATTTCAGTAATATTTCCTATTACTACATTTATAGTGTTCACACGGGAATTTAGGCTGTATTAAATTTTTTTTGCTATATAAATAATAAAAAGCTATTAAAATAATATAAAGGAATACAAAGAATCTAGAATTATCAATTAATTACTTCACGGACAAAAAAATTATCATTTTTTTCAAAATAATAATTAACTAGAATTTTGAGTACACAGTTTTAAGAACAACACATTATTTTTCGAAAATCATTTTTATAACATATAAGTAAAAAAAAAAAAAAATCTTTCAGTAATATCAATTTTGTTTCCGTAAATTTTTTCTCTAATTTTAGAGAATTTTTCTAATATTTTTAAAAATATATTTCAGCAATATTTCCTATTACTGCATTTATAATGTTCACACAGGAATTGAGATGATATTAAGTAAATTTTTGTTGCTATATAATTAATAAAAAGCTTTTAAAATAGTATACAGGAATACGAAACCTAAAACCGTATTTCAGACTTTAAGATTTTTTACTTCTGTAAAATAGGTACATAAATACTAAACAAAATGATAATACATAGAATAATTATCTTAGCACATAATACATAAATGTGCCAAGATAAGCAATTTTTGAAAATCTGGAACGACAATGCATGTATGCATATTTCTCACTCTAATTAAAGAATTTACTTTAATTTTTTTTAAATATAAAAACCAAAAAAATTCATTGAAACGAAGAAAAAAACTTAATATTTATGGAATAATAAGAAAGCAACTATTTGGAACAAGTCCAACAACAACATAAATAAAAATGTTGCTGCACCATAAATCTATATTTAATAAGTCATTGTTATTGTTGCCTTCTTTGAGAAATCTATTTTTAACAATTGTTCGCGTTTGTTAAATTACTGTTTACGAATAACAAAATCGTATGAAAGTTGCCAGTTGAATCTCCTTAATGAATATTTAAAATATTTAAAAATAACTGCAACAAACTGGACAACAAAAAAACGTCCCGTCATCATTTTTATTCTTTTATTACTAAGATAAATTAATAATTAATAATAATTATTAAACCATTTTGCTTTTGCATTTTGACTGGGCAACAGTTACGCCGACAATAAATAAAATTAAGAGAATAAATTGTTGAAAGCTGCATTTCGATTTTTATGTAGTACTGACTAGTACCTAGTACGTTGTTGCCACCCAAAAATTTATAATAAGTGCCATCAATCAATAATTTAACAATGTTTTATCGAAATAGAACGAACGGTACGACAATATATAAAATATGATCAAGCAAATATTCATTTATATATATTAGATTTGGATATTCTTTTAGAATTGTAAAGCTTGGTGTTCTTTCAGAATGGTTATGAAAGTATTTATTGTATCTCGGGATTCGTTTCATATTCGTTCAGAATTCTCACATTTAATTTTAAAAATTGTGATTAAAATAGTATTTTTTTAAAAAAAATTGATTACATAGTTGAAAAGATAATTTTTGAAAATTAAGATGGTGGAAAAATATTTGTACTTCAATATTTTTGGTTGTTACTCAGAAAAACGCTAAAATTTTATTAAAATTTAAAATCCCCTCTGGGTTGTGCCCCCAAAACTTTCTCGCTTAATCTGTAATAACCTCTGAGAATGACTTGCATTACATTTGCGTACTATAGCTACTAAATATTAACCTTTTACTTGGATTTGGCATTTCTACAGAATCTATCATCTCCTCGGCGAATTATTTGGAGATTAATCCTATGTAAGCAATTGCGGTTGAGATCCAAATTTTTTAAAAAATTTAGATAATTGTATTATTTCTATAACCATCCCGTTGGGTGTAAACAATAAGCTGACCAAGTTTCATCGCAATCGGATGAACGGTTTAGGAAGGCATAAGAGACATACAGACAAACATTCGCTTTTATTTATATACATTTGGAAATATTTAATTCATAAATAAAATTTGTCAAAAATTTTTATAGTTCAAACCCACGTACAATTAAATTCTTATTTTTACTATGTATTTGTTGAGGCTGTTAGAGTAGAACTTAAAGCATATACGGATGTAAAGGTAAACATATGAAAGAATTACAATGTATTTATTTTGATGTTGCATTGTCTTTCAAAAGGAAGTTGAGGAGGAAAACATAAAAGCAATTTTTTTTATCAGTTCTATTTTCCAAAATATCTTTGATTCCACCTGACCTTTAATGACCTTTTAAAAGTATTGCATAGAAGGTATTGTTTTTATGTTACTTATCATAGGAAATGAGAACATATTTTAGACAGTAACTTATTTAACAGATGATTTTGAAAAAAAATTGCCACTTTTAGACCTGCATAGCATAAATTAATTAGCATAAATAGGTAAATAGGTAAATTTAGCATACACATATTCAGAATTCAATGATGGACTACCATATTCATTCCACATATATATGTTACAGCATATATAAAAAAATGACGCTTATGTATAATTAACTATTCATTAATTTTCATTATCCTCAGCAATTTAATGGTGATCATAAATTATCAGTAGTAATTAAATTATACGTAATCGCAGGAGGGAAGATACGATATATTTAGCATAAATATATTGAAAATTCAGTACAGATGGATTATCGATTCACTCAACATTTATATGTTAAGCTAAATAAAATAAAATTTGTGGTTGTGGAATATATATAATCACTAATATATTTAGTGATGATTATGAATATTCAGTGGGTAACTATACATAATCACCGAAGAGAAGAAATATATATTTAACATACACAAATTCAGAATCCAATGAATAGGAACCTTCGATGCATTTAATAATTATATATTAAAGGGGAACAATAGGCAATTTATATAATTACCCATGAAAATATTCCTAATCATCAACAAATTTAGCTGCGATTATGAATAATCATTGATAAGTAAACGTTATCACTGGTTTAATTACATTTATTGTAATATTGTCCCGTAGATAGAACTCATGAAGACACAGGAAGTAGAGTTAAATCAATTTATTAGCTCAACTCTGAACTCTGTTACTGAGCGATCTTCAGCTTTTATACAAGTAGGGAAAGTTCCAGAATACCTTTCTGGAGACAGTAAGGAAGGTCCAGAGCACTTATATGATAAATGAAAGTAAGTTCCAGAAGATTTTGGACCTTTCTTTAATTTACCCGCTAAGTGCTCTGGACTTTTCTTACTGTCTCCAGAAAGGTATCCTGGAACTTTACCTACTTGTATAAAAGCAGAAAAGTCCAGAACAATTATCTGGTAAATTAAAGAAAGGTCCAGAATCTTCTGGAACACAAAATCAAGGAGAAATACTTAAACAAATTTTAAGTCTACTGGAATTCGAACACTTGATATCATGACTATGAATCCAGCGCCATAACCTCGGAAATGTTGTATTTCAAAGCGGTAGTATTTATAACGAGAATATAATCACTTAACATTTCAGAACGTTATGAATTACACTGAAACACTTTAGATAAATCCAGATACTTATGAATTTATTTCCAGCAGATTTTCTGTTCTATTTGGTAAATAAAAGTATCGCACAGATGAGCGAGAGATAAAATCGGAATAAAGATTCAAAAGCAGCCATATTGTTTGAGTTGATATTACATAAAATGAATTTACATTGGAACAATGACATATCTAAATGCAACAAGAACTGAGAAAATTCAGATTTTGATTTGATTTTTTGTTATTTATTAGAGGAAACATATAGACATATAAATTTATTCTATTTATCTATGTGTGCGTGTGCGTGAGTATCCATTTGCGTGAGTCAGTGTGATTAATTATACCAGTCCCAGTTAGTAACCGACCCAGTCGAAAGTAACCGATTCAAATGATAAATCGATTAATCCTTTTTTTTTCACAATTTAACTACAAATAACTTTTTATGCAGTAAAGTGAAAAAAGTTTCAAAAAAGTGAAATTACAGAGCCGGGAAAGTTGGAAGATAGATAAAATAGTTTCGTTTATATTTATTGTAAGATGTGATGTAATTTTTCACTGACTAACTACAAATGCCTTTTTATCCAGGAAAGTGGAAAAAGTTTCAAGCTATCAAAAGTTTCAAGAAAGTGAAACTACATAGCCGGGAAAGTTGGAAAATAGATAAAATGGTTTCTTTTATTATTATTGTATTATAATATTATGTGATTTTACTATATCAAGTTAGTTTATGTATATATTGGTCGTAGCAGGTATAAGGCTATTAAATCAAAAAGAATATCTGTTACAATTTGATATTTGATTGTCTATTTGATAAACTGTTTTTAATGTGGGAATCACGACCATTAATTTGAATTTTAAATGAGAATGATCAAAAATGATATTCCTTTTAAACTAGTTGATTGCAAAAGGCAACTAATTATAAAACTAGATTAATCAATTTGGCAATAACATATACATAAGTAATAGTTCAGATTTATGTATTTTTAATGTAACTCTATTGACTAATCAGTAACTAATTAAATTAGTCAGCAATACATTTAGAGGCAATGATAAAATTTTAAAATATCGAACACTTCTGGAATGGCAATTATATTTTTCTGAAATAAATCTTTTAACATAAATACAAAGATTCATTTATCATTTAACAAAAGGATTTCCCTCGAATCAGCCAATGAATGAAATTTGCTCGTGCTGTTTGTTTATTTCTAGCTCAACAGAATTATTTTCAATTTTTTAAAATTAAACAATTTTTCTAGATTTCTAATAAGATAACAAAGAGTAAGTCAGATTTCAAATTCAGTTTTCATTAATAATTTCTAAAATAGTTATAGCACGAAAATTATTCATATGAAATGTTAAAAAAAATCAATCTGTTAAATTAATCTGATTGTCCAATATTTTTTAGTTCAATTTTGATGAAATAATCCTATTTTATTGTTGTACGTCATATTGTTGAATTTAAAAAATTCAATTCACTAATAAATTAAAATTTAAGCAAATTTAACTGTTTCATCAAATACCTTTCACGTTTTTGCCACTATTAAAATCATGACGAGATATTGATTTCTTTGGACATAAACGAAAATATTAAGTTTTTACTTCGGTTTTATTGCATTTGTATGTTTTTATATGCACTCAACAATCCAATGTTGTTAATTTGATTACCTCTCTCTTTTCAATTCCGTTTTTATATTCATTCATTTTTAATTGTACTCAATAAATGCGTATGACCAGTCAAGGTTAATGAATCTCGTCCCTACGAAAGTAGAAGACAGAGAACAAAAAGTATTATTATCACGATATGGTGTTTTATGGCTAGGCACAGAGATATAAGAAGGAAGAAAATGGTATTTTGAACTGACAATGATAAGCATGATCTGAAAGAGCTTCTGTTATCACTATAGCAATGATCAAGATTACCAACATAAACACTTAGTTACAATTAAACATGAATTACACAAAACAATAACACAGTCACACATTCAGTGACAAATAAAGCATGCTACATCGTTGACGGCTGGAAGTTGACTGAGAGGGTTTTGGTTGGTAACGCTAGAGGGCAAGCCTAGTTGTTACAAGTGTAGAAATGGATAGAGACATTAACTGTTAGTCGGTTCGAAATAGGAAGGGGAAAAACGAATCAACGGAAGGTACTAGAAAGCAAAAGTAAGTAAATTTAAAGTACTATAAATACTTAGACTTAAAAATTTTTTTATCTTGTGCAACAATGGGTTTATCAGGTAGTAAATAATACCATTTTATATATATCAATGGTTTATAAGCTATATTAGGTTTATAAGCAGTATATGTTATTTATAAAACTTACATAGATAATACTAAAAACATAATTTGCCATATCAAATCTGATTTCAAAGAACCCAATACTGATTAATTTATTGTTTCTCTTCTGATTTTTATTTCTAGTTAAATGCGCACATAGAAATAGCTTTTTAAAATCAAGTAAAAGAAATTAATTATTTTTATAGCAGGAGAGAAATTGCTTTTTCTCTAACAAATTTACGATGCCTGCAATATGCAGAAGCGTAAAATTTGGAGAAAAAAATTTCAAAAGTTAATTTTTTTCCGAAATAGATTTTATATAGATTTTATTATTATAAATAGATTTTATACACAATTCACGAAGAGAGCATTTTGTATATTTGATTGAAATTTAAGATATTTTCTTAATATATGATGAGTATTTAAAAAACGAAACTACTGCTATAACAGTATGTTAAATCATTCTTTAATCAGCTCTCACTGAGTATCATAATAAAAGAATTTAATATAATTCTAATCTTTCATATCTTTCGATATCGGTAAGATAGTAATATTTTTCTGTGTAATATTAGTTATTCTTTTATTTTAGACATTAGCCAAATTAGAGAATTATTTTATATAAATCATAATTTTTTTAAAAATCAGAAAGCTATGTATCTGTTAAAAATCTGAAAAATTTACAGCACTGTCAAAATTTTTAAAACAAAACTTTAGCAATAGTCTTTAAGCAAAACTTAAACCATAGTTAAAGGATTATTTAACAAATACAGGCACAGATTCATACATTCATTTCATAATACTATCTACAGCATAAATTCATTTTTCTATTAAAATAAAAAGTCATTTTTGCCAACAACCTATAAAATATCCAAGAAACTTTTGAATTGGTTAGAGATAATAAATAATGTTTGAAAGGAAATTTTTTATTAATATTTTATGTACGTATTCATAAAATTAAATAACGAAATCACTAATTTTAAAGTTTACACCTAATCATATATTAAAGAGATTCATAAAAACCGTTTTTAATATCCCAACCTTTAAGGTTTCTTCTTTAAAAAACTAAATGAAAATAATAGTTTGTTTCCATTTGCATATAAGGATAGTAGTAGTTTAGATGGTACAAATTTGTTAATAATAAATCGTCAGTATTAAATACATAAAAGAAGAAAACTAGATGAAGGTGGTAAAGTTTAAATATTATTTATTAGATAAATAACAATCCAAAATCATTCAATATCGGAGTACTTATTATAGATAAGTTATTCAATTAGAATAATTTAGCAGTTGATCTCCCATTTCAACTATCAAATTACTATGAAATAGGAGACAACTCTTTTTTTGATTCAAAAACTAAATACACTTAGAATTTTTGCTTTTATGTTTTATCTAATGTTTTTTTTATTGTGATAGAGAAGACTTAATTTCTCTACAATTTTATACGCATTATTTATTGATGGCGTTAAAAGTTTATATATCATTTCTAAAATAAAAACATGTCATCTGTTATTTAATACTGCAAGCATTTTCAAATAATTTTACATCTACTAGTTTGGCGTAAGAATTAACTTTATTTAATTTTACCTGCGAAATTTCATATAAATTTAAGAGCTTTTTTTAATAGTAGAAGTCAAATAGCGGTATTTAAGTAATTGAAAGCTATAACTGTTTGAAAGTAGTTTCAATAATACGTCTATAACAACTAAATTAATCATACCAAACTAAAGTTATAGTATCATCCTTAATGCTTACGTTTCGAATTTTACTTATACACTTTATCTAAATCATACTAAAATTTTTAAAAAAATTACATAGTATTTATCATTAAAATATATTCAAAGTATACCAAAATAAAATTTTATTTTAAATATACTATTTTACCTTATTTTAAAACTCAAAATATGGAAAGAAAGGCAATTTGATGCGGCTAAACATTTCAATTTAGAGCTTTCTCTAATTTTTATTTTAGAATCCTGAATATTACCCCTGAAACTTCCATATTTCAATTTACATAATCGAAATACAATTAAAATAGAACGAATAGAGAAATGAAGGTGTTTAAATGTTAAAACAACTCGGTTTTTAAATGTTATCTGTATAAAAAAACACTGTGCATCTCAGTATATATCCAGCATATAAAATATTGATTACATATTAGCATGCTAATATTTCCTGTAATGGCGTTGTTATTCAATACAATAATTTGTTTTCTATCTTGCTGAACTTTTTTATCTTTTGATCTGATCACTTTTGATTATTACCCGATTATATCTGTTACTTTCATTAATACAACAATGGTTCAATGAAATTTTAAATACTGAGAATAATACAGAAAATTTTAATTTTGTTTCAGATTATTTATCAGAAACGAATGTGTTTTAAACGTCAAAACTTCTCGGTTTTGAAATTTCATCGGTGTAAATGAAAACAATGCGCATTTCAACATATAGCCATTATATAAAATATTGATTACCTATTAGCATGCTAATATTTCCTGTAATGGCGTTTTTATTCAATACAATAATTTGTTTTCTATCTTGCTGAACTTTTTTATCTTTTGATCTGATCACTTTTCACTATTTCCCGATTATATCTGTTAGTTTCATTATTACAACAATGGTTCAATGAACTTATAAATACTGAGAATGATACTGAAAATGCTAATTTTGTTTAAGATATTTATAAATTTCATTATCTTTCATATTTGATATATATCAAATATAAATATATTGAAATTTTATAAAATAAAGAAATTAAACATAATGAATGGCGCTTAAGATTTTTATCAGCCATGAAAAGAAATGAAAGTCTATATAACTAAACATTGTTATT
>JAPMOQ010041001.1:1224072-1248773 GCA_026543055.1 Argiope trifasciata | reverse complement strand
AAGGACGCTTAAGATTTTTATCAACTATGAAAAGAAATGGAAGTCGATAGAACTAAACATTGTTATTTCGTACTTTGTATGGAGCATATAAATTGTAGTACAGACTTTTACCAAAGACTAAAAATCATTTAATTTTAAGTAGAGGAATACAGGTAGTTAATATTATCTCTCGTGTTATAAATTCTTTCTCAATGCCAAAAATCATTTTTTTAATTCGACTATATATCTTTCAATTTTTAGGAAAAAAATCTGTTACAAATCTAAATATATCTACGGTTTAGAGAATATTAAATGTGCTTTTCAAATGAATACTACTTTTTGTTATAAAGATAAAATATGTTTATGTATAAGGAAAAATAATACTGCAATTTATTCTTTTAACTATAGTCGTTTTCTACATTTACTAATTTAAAGATAATATGAAGAGCATATTATTTTACATGTTTCACTTAAATGTTTTGAATTAGCAATATAAAGATCTAGGAAATCTGAAGAAGAAAATTTCAATACTTCTTTATATAAAAATACACAAAAAACTCTAAATTATAAAAACACTCTCCTAATCAATTAAATACTAAAATAAATACAATAAAAATTACACATTAACATTTTAATTTAATCAGTTAAAAGAACAAAGAAATGTGATACAATGGCATTTCAATTGAGTTTTTTTTCACAACATTATATTTAGAGTGTATTATTCAAATAATGCATTTTTGTTTATAGGTAACACATACATACACCCATAAAAAGTTGAAAGTTATTTTGGTTTGGCGGATTCCCCCCCCCCGTCACACACACCTATACATCAAAAATAAAGCAACGTTATTTTGAAAAAAATCTCATTTTATATCTGTGTTTTTATATAAAAGCAGTTTTACTATAACAAGTGCTGTGTTTCAGGTTTATCATAAATATTTTGAGCTATATAATAGAGGAAGACAGAAAATTCGCTGAATAAAATTTCCCAATATTGTTTCATACTAAAATTATCCAAAATTTGCAATTCTAAATGTACTCTTCTAAATAACTAAATATCAATAAAAATACAATTCAGATTTCGCATTAACTTATTAATTTAACCATTTAAAAAAAGAAAGAAGTTTGAAACAATGGCATTTTTAATCAGTGCTTCATTTTTACATAGTTAGACTTTGCAATATAAAGAGCAATAGAAATTGTATTATAAAAATTTGAACATTTTTTTTACATTAAAATACATAAAAACTTCAGAATTCTAAAAATACTCTTTTGCGTAATTAAATATCAATATGAGAATACATCAGAGTTCACCTTACCATTTTAATCTAACCATTTAAAAGAAGAAAGAAGCTTGAACCAGTGACATTTTAAATCTTTACTTCTTCTTTTACACATTTAGAAATTGCAAAATAAAGGGCAAGGGAATTTGTAGGATAAAAATTTCGATTCTTTTTTGTATTAAAATACATAAAAACTTCGGAATTCTAAAGATATTCTTCTGTTCAATTAAATGTCAATATAAAAATACTTCAGATTTCACATTAATATTTTAATTAAATATTTACTTCTTCTTTTACATATTTAGACTTAGCAATATAAAGAACAAAAGAATTTGTATTATAAAAATTTCAATTATTTTTTTAATATTAAAATGCATAAAAACTTCGGAATTCTAAAAATACTCTTCTATGTAAATAAATATCAATATAAGAAGAATTCAGAATTCAGATTTCACATTAACATTTTAATCTAACCATTTAAAAGAAGAAAGAAATTGAATCCAACGACATTTTAAATCAGTGCTTCTTCTTTTCCAACTATATTATATTTTGAGGGTATTAATTAAGTAATTTATTTTATTTTATTGGAAATATATGAATGAATAAAAAGATAAATTGTTGAAAGGCATTTTGATCTGCCGAATTCAAGCACGTCCATTCATTAACAATAAAGCAACATTATTTTTCTGAAATTATCCTTTTAATATTTTTGTTAATATATCAAAGCCATTTTTCTGATTTAAAGATGATGTAACAAACGTGTTATCGTTTGAAATTTCACTTAAACATTTAGACTTTGCAATAAAGAGCAAAGAAATTTATAGAATAAAGTTTCAGTTCTTTTTATATCAAAATACATAAAAACTCTCATTTCCAGCAACACTCTTCTTAATAAATAAGTGCTAAATTAAATACGTTTCAGATTTCACATTAACATTTTAATCTAACCATTTAAAAGAAGAAGGAAGTTCGATCCAACAACATTCTAAATCAGTGCTTCTTCTTCTCCAGTCATATAATATTTTGAGTATATTATTTAAGTAATATCTTTTATTTTATTGAGAATATATTTACGAAAAAAAGATAAATTGTTGAAGGGTATTTTGATTAGGCAAATTCAAACACATCTATCCATTAATAACAAAATTACTTTTCAAAAATTATCATTTTATATCATATCATTTTGTTAATATATAAAAGCCATTTTACTAATTTAAAGAGGATATAACAAACATATTATTGCTTGAAATTTCACTTAAAAATTTTTACTTTCAATATAAAGAGCAAGAAAATGTTAAGATAAAATGTCAACTCTTTTTAGAATCAAAATACATAAAAACTCTTACTTCCAACAACGCTATATCTAAAGAACTAAAAAAAAACTTTATATTTCACTTTAACTTTTTAATCTAACCATTTTAAAAAAGGAAATTAGATCTAATGACATTTTAAATCAGTGCTTCTTTTCCTACTTTATTATATTTTGGGTGTATTATTTAAAATCTGTATATATATATATAAAGACAACAATTGAAAAATATTTTGATTTAGCAAATTTTCGTACGTCTATCCATGAAGCAACATTACCTTTTAGAAATGATCATTTTATATTTGGGTTTCTACATCAAAACTATTTTACTAATTGAAAGAAACTCTAACGAATATTTTATCTTTCAGGTTTGACTTAAATATTTTGATCTATCTAATATAAGTAGAAAACAAGTTTGTAATGTATCATTTCAACACTATTTTATAATAAAAGGCATAAAAATTATGTCATTCTAAAAATAACCTTTTAAATAACTAAATATTATTATAAGTACATTACAGATTTCCTATTAACATTTTAATCTAGGCATTTGAAAGAAGAAATAAAATGAGTGCAGCGAAATTTCAATTCAGTTCTTTTTATTTTCTCACTCCATTATATTTTGAGTATATTGTTCAAGTAATGCTTTTCAATTTATTGGAAATACAAAAAAAGTCAGTTAAGATTTATTTTGATTTTGAATTCCTGTGAGCCTATTCATCAACAATAAAGTTAGATTACTTACAAAAATTATTATTTTATGTCTAGGTTTCTATATAAAAATCATTTTACCAATGTAAACACAGTATAACAAGAATATTATCTTTCAAGTGTCAGATAAATATTTTGAACTGTATTGTGTAAGGAAAAAGAAAATTTATTAAATAGCATTACGGTGTCTTTTTACACTAAAACACATCCGAATATAATACAAAAATAGGCAAGCCTAAAAATTCTTTTCTAAGTAACTAAATATTAACATTAAATTTCGAACTTACATTTAAATGTTAAAAGAAAAAAAATTTGATGTAATGGCATTTTAATACAGAGCTTTTATCCGACAGCTTTATATATTTTGAGTATATTATTGAAGCAATGAATTCTAATTTATCTGAAATACAAAAAAATATATTTAGTTGAAAGTTATCTGGATTTTGCGAACTTACATGCACCTATCCATTAGAAATGATGCAATATTTCATGAAAAATTATTATTTTATATTTTTTATCCACATAAAAATCATTGTATTTAGTAAAATCATATCTACAATGAGTCAAAATAAAAAAAAAATTAAACAATCTTACTTTTATCGTGCAATATAAATGTAAACTGCCTTCATTATCTTAATATTCAGCTGGAACATTTTTTTTTATCCCGGTTGAATGAGTTTGAATTATGATATACGATTAGTCCAATTTTATATAAAAGAAAAACAATATTTATTATAGCCTATTTATTGCAGTATCAAACCGAAATAATGCTACTTTTCGAAAAATTTTTCACCTCAGCTTTTTTATTTAGATCTTTTTTTAAATCAAAAGATAGAATATACATCTATTCATTATAGCCTATTTACTGCAGTATCAAACCAAAATAACGCTACTTAAAAAAATTATTCCATTTTAGCGTTTTTTCTACTCGATATAAAAACAATTTATTATACTCAAATCTTATTTCATTAAAAAAAACTATTTTTCATGAATTATAATGTTTTATAACTCTATATAAACTAACTTCTTAAGAGTGGGATATTTTAAATATCAACATAAATCAATTCATATTAAAAAAATCTTTAATTTCCCTAATTATAACTAGATTTTGAGAACTTACATGCGCCTATCCAATAGAAATGATGCAATATTAAGCTAAATTTCATTATTTTATATTTTTTATCTCTATAAAAATAATTTTATTTAGTAAAATCATATCTGCAATTCATCAAAACAAAAAATATTATTTTTATTGTGCAATATATATGTAAAATACCTTCATCATCGTAATATCCTTTTCTGCTGGGATATTTTACTACCCCTTTTAAATTAAAAAAAACCAATTTGTCTATTTTTTTTTTAATCAAAAGATAGAATATACATATATTTATTATTGCCTATTCATTGCAGTATCAAACTAAAATAACACTACTTGTTGAAAATTCTTTCATTTTAGCGTTTTTCTACTCCATATAAAAACAATTTATTATATTCAAATCACTTTTATTTCATTTTTAAAAACTACAGTTTGGGAATTATTATCTTTTTAGTTTTATCACTCGATATAAATAGCCTTCCTTATAGTGGGCTATAAGGAAGCTTATATTGGATACTTTAAATATCAACATGAATCAATTCATTAAAAAATAATCCTCAATTTCTATAATTATAATCTTTATTATAGTGGAGTCACTGTAGTTTAATTTATATAGCTAAACTTTAAAAAAAAATCAATCTTCTGCGACTTCGGATAAAAAAAATCACTTAACACTCTCTAAACCGGCCACTCCAAAATTACGCATTAGAATCCCGAATCCCAACTCCCACTCCCGAACATCAACAAATCCATTGTTTGACAACACCACTGCATTCCAGAACACGCCACTCAAACACTTGAACCGGATCGAAC
Organism: Argiope trifasciata; assembly: GCA_026543055.1. Taxonomy (NCBI): domain Eukaryota; kingdom Metazoa; phylum Arthropoda; class Arachnida; order Araneae; family Araneidae; genus Argiope; species Argiope trifasciata. The sequence goes on along the minus strand of JAPMOQ010041001.1, from coordinate 1,243,582 downwards.
CGGTCACTTCGGAACAAACGATTTAAATCCCAGGTAAAAGTAGGAATCCGAGGTACGATAATAATAATAGAGAGGGAAGGGGGGTTTGTTTCTCACCGTATCCTTGGGGCTAGAGACAGGTGGTATTTTGTGGGTGTCGTTTCATCCGGTCCTCATCCGCCGTCCATTGTTCGTCCGTCTTCTTTTTCCGGTTTTTCCGGCTCATCCCGGTTCACGAGGCCCGCTGCCCTCCCATCGTCAGAACTGGATGGAAGAGAGTGTGAGAAGAAGAAGAAGAAGATGCGGAGGAGACGCGCGGAAGGGATTCTCAGAGGCAAGAGTCACGGACGCTGGCTGCAACGGCTTCTGATGACGTCAGCGGCCGCAGTTACCGGTGTCCGAGAGGGCGCTGCGAGCGCTCCATGACGCATTCCGGATGTGGGGTGCGAGAGAGAATTTTGTTTTGGTGGGCCCACCTTGAACACCCCCCCCCCCTGCCTCTTGCTCTTTGTTTTCGTTTTGGGACATAACAGCGGGGGGCATTTCGAACTGTAGGGGGTGTCTTTTTTAGATAAGATTTTGGGGAAAGAATATGTGGAATAAGGGGGTTGGGGGTGTTTTGATACAGTTGATGAATTTTTTTTCGGGAAATAGAGAAGTACTTGATTTGATTATCGTAATACGATTCCGCATTTGCGCACAAGTATTGTTTACGATAAGGTGCGCCATTCAGCAGAGTTTAAACTTCATGCAGTCTTATACAGTATGATTTTTTATGTTTAAATTATTTATAAATTGGAAGTGACTTATTTTCACATCAGAATTATGATAATAAATAAAAAAAAATCCCTTTTAAGTACGAAATATATATATATATATATATATATATATATATTGTTTTGGTGGATTCACTTTGATACTTATTTGTACCCACATCAGAATTATTGTAATAAGCAAAAAGTGCCTTTTAAATTTGAAAAAAAATCTCTATCTCGTTGATTTATTCTGATCTTCATTTTGTACACATATAAGAATTATTGTAAAAAGCAAAAATTATCTTTGAATTTGAAAAAAAAAATTGTTTCGTGGATTCATTTTTATTTTTATTTTGCACGCGCATCAGAATTATTATAATAAACAAAAATGCCTTTTAAATTCGAAAAATATCTTTGTTTCGATTGATTCACTTTGTACTTTATTTTGTACACGCATCAGAATTATTTTAATAAGCAAAAATAGTCTTATTAATTCGAACAATATCTTTCTTTCGTGGATTCAGTTTGATCATTATCTGTGCACACAACAGAATGATTGTTATAAGCAAAAAAATGTTTCTTAATTTCGAAGATGTTTTTTCACCAACTTTTATTCTATACAAAACAGGAACTTTATCTAGATATTCAAATAGTTTCGAAAGTATGATTTATAAAAATTATTGTGGTAATTAAAGAATTACTAAGATATCGTGACAATAAATAATCATGATAGTTGGAATATTATGAAAACTGGTAATCGTTCGATTTAATTGTTATATTATGAAAATATTTCCTTGCATATATTGTTGAAAACGGGCAATTATTCGATTTTCATACATATATTATAGATAAACGGTCAAATATTCGATTTACCTGATGTATTATGAAAATAATTTGCATACATATACTGTTGAAAAGCAGGCAAATATTTGATTCAAGCGTAATATTACGAAAATAAATTTGTAGATACATAAACTGTTGATAAACGGTCAAGCATTCGATTTAAATGTTGTATTACGAAAATAATTTACATACATATATTGTTGAAAACGAGAATTTATTCGATTTAATTGTTGTATCATGAAGATAAGTTGCGTACATATATTGTTATAAAATAGACAAAAAATTTATTTGATTGTTGTATTATGAAAATGTATTATGATTGTTTTTGTTTCGGTAACCCTTCTTGCATTTGTCTTTCTAGAGCATTTCCATTTATTTCAATTTTATACAAAAACTGAAAGATATCTGATGTTCAGCGCTTGAGGATTTAGCTGATCAGACTTGGTGATAGATATCAGATAAAAATAGTTGATTAATGAGCAGCGAAATTTTTAAAAATGATTATTGGTGAGTTAAAAATTTCTTTAGGTTATCCTATCACAAAGTAGTATTTGCTGATATGGAGTTTTTCACAACAAATTGCCTCATTGTGATGAATATAAACATCCTGAAGTGTTGTTTCAGTATGATAACTTGAATGTGAAGCCTTCAATTGGAAGATGGTAATTTTTTTTGTTAAAAATCATAAAGAATACAATAATAAAAATTACTTCTTATATTTTATTACTCACAAAAATGACGGTAGACTTTTATAGTTAATCCTAATCTTAAATTTGTAAAATTCCTATTCCTAATCTTCCTATCTAAGTTCTTAATTTAAATTCGTCAGTAATTTGAATTGTTCTCAGATTATTCTAGTGATAAATTGAATGTAGTTTTGTTAATTAGAAATTAATCGAGTTAATTTCCAATTAATTTAATGCTTAAATTTCGCTTATAATTAATTTTTTGTTTGTTTACCGCTAAAATTGGAGATAATTTTAAAAGACGTTTTTTATCTATAAATGTTTTTTTTTTGTTGATGTAATTTTCCTGTACCTTATGTTTTTAGTAACTGCAAATTAATAATTCTCCGTTTTGCTGATTCATCATTATATTCTGTAACTTGGGTGATTTTATAAATCTATACTTATAATGAAGCTCAATGTGTATGTGTGTGTTGGCGCTCTACAGGCCAGACCGTTGGACCTACAGCTACCAAATTTGGTACTTGTATACCTTGGAGGTCGGGAATGGGCACCTCGGAGATCTTTTTTCGAATTTTTAATTAGAATTTAATTAATTAAAATTTAAGCGAAATTTCGACGTTTTTCCACTATAACTTCTGAAAATAACATTGCACAAACATGATTTTTATATCAATTTAAAGATTAAAAAATTAGCTTTCTAACGGTATCAGTTTTTTAAATTTATAACGTAAACTCCTATTTTTAACGAATTTTTAAAGAAATATTTTAACCATTTTTTTATCACGTGACGGGATAAAATAAAAGAAAGCCGGAAGTTCGAATAAAAAAAAAGTATCATCGCAAAATAAATCTAAAGAAATGCAAGTTTTAGCACGTGACTGGATAAAATAAAATAAATATAAAATATGATATTTTCTAAAAAAATAAATGTAAAGCAAAGGATTCTATGATAGTTTGCAATATTTCAATCATTAATTCAATAAATTATGTTTATTTATACAGGATATGCATTCAAATTCCGGTCCAATGGCCAATTTGTAAAATATTATTAATATGCATATATTGTTTAATACTATTAATTTGATCTATATGAAGTAAATAATTACATTTTAAGTAGTTTGAGACAAACAATGCATTTATGAATAATGAGTTCTAGATTTCTTCATATTTTGCTCTGTGAGCCCTATTTTACAAAGTATTTTTATTAATATTTTAAATAAAAGTTGCTACATCAATCAGTCTTCTAAATCAATCATTAAAACTGACTGATTTATAAAATTAAAAATATTATTAGGAAAACGCGTTCTTTTAGAACTTTCAGTCCATCATTTTAAAGAAAATATTAATTTCAGGCCAATCAATGCCCGGAGTTACTTCAAGGCTAATGAATATGTAATTTAATTGAAAATTTTAGAACCCATTACTCATGGCGAACCAGCTGGTCGCCAAAGGCGGCTAGTTAACAATACAATCAATGATAAAAGGTGGAAAAATTTCATACTTCTAAAAATTTTTGTATAATTTAGATGTGAACATTATTTTTAATTTTAAAAATTTATCTTGCAACTTTAGTATTGAGAATATTATATACAATTTATTTCTAAAGATTTTTTCTTACCCAAAGAATTATAATTTTTAAAAAAGAAAAAAAAAACTAATAATTATTATTAATAATTAATAATTAATAAAATAATAATTAATACATATTTATTCATTAATAATTAATTAAAACTGATAAATATTAAAAGTAAATTGTTGTTGTCTTTTTTTAAATTTTCATTTCTCGTTTTATGTCACTCTATGAATATTTACATTCAATTTTTTTTAAATGTGAAAATTTTAGGCAAATACCAATTCTATTGTGATCTAGTATGCATTGATTGCATTGATTTGACTGTGTTTCATTGTACTGATTCTGAAATCAAAAAAAGCTTTTAATTATGTTAAAGAACTTATGACTAAATAATAAATATAAAGATAAAGAATTTTTTAAAATTTTAAGATTATGACAATTATTTTGTAAATGAGCTCCGTTTGGAAAAAAAAATCCATAATCAGTTACAATGGCTGGGCATTAATGATGAAAATGTTTTCATCATAACTTCAATTATATATCATTTTTGTCATTCTCCTTAAAGGCGCAAACAGCACTTTATTGTAATGCTCAAAAGTTTTTTATTCAAGAGCAAGCTCTTCAGACCACCTTTAAAGATGGCTAAGGAGTAATGATGAATTTTTTTTTATTATAACTTCAATTATAGTACTTTAAACAGCACTTATTATAATGCTCAAAAGTTGTTGATTCGGACTCGGGTTAATTTAATTTAAGATACCCAATCAAATTTCGGATTTTAATAATGATATAATATTTTCAATTAAGAAAGTAATATAAGAGAAAAGTTATATCTCAGGACATAAATGAAACTTTAAAGGAAACATTTTTTGAACCAAAACTCTTATAAACAACTTAAGAAAGGTGCGTTAAATAACAATTATCGAGTTCTTTGTGATCTTATCATAAGTGGATAAGACTTATTTCGACAATTGGCACTTCAGAGAAATAAGAGAGAGCGCAAAGGGGGAAAACTTTAAACGTTACATTTTTAGACCCAACACTTTTATAAACAACTTGAGAAAGGTGCGTTAAATAACAATTAACGAGATCTTTGTGATTTTATCGAGTGGATAAGACTATCTTCGAGAATCGTCTTTTCAGAGAAATAAGTCAGAGGGCAAAGGGGGAAAAACTTGAAACATTACATTTTTTTTACATAACACTCTTATAAACAACTTGAGAAATGTACCTTAAATAACAATAATCGAGCTCTTTGTGATCTTATCAAGAGCGGATAAGACTTTTACTTCAATAATTGGCTCTTCAGTGAAATAAAAGAGAGCGCAAAGGGAGAAAAAACTTCAGTCGTTACATTTTTTGACACAACACTCTTATAAACCGCTTAAGAAAGGTGCGTTAAATAACAATTATAGAGTTCTTTGTGATCGTATCAAGAGTGAATTACTTCGAGAATTGGCTCTTCAAAGAAATGAGAGAGCGTGAAGGCAGAAAAACTTCAAACTTTACATTTTTTAACCAAAAACTCTTATAAACAACTTGAGAAAGGTGCCTTAAATAACAATTATCGAGTTGTTTGTGATCTTATCAAGAGTGAATAAGACTTACTTCGAGAATTGGCTCTTCTGAGAAATAAGAGAGAGCGCAAAGGCGGAAAAACTTCAATTGCCTTTTAACTCTTGATTGCGTGTGTGAACAAAACAATTTCCTGCTGCGCTGTTTTCAACAATCTGTCCCAAAGGGGGAAGATGCTGTTTGTATCGCAGCACAATGGCATGAAAGGGATTTCCTCGTCGACGTCGCTGGAACTCAAACACAGCTGTGAAAAGGTTTGTACCTGTTTCCTTTCACTGTAAAGGAATCTAAACTATCGAAGTTAATAGAGGACAATACTTTTTTTAAAATGAAATTTCAGCTTTTGTATAGTTGACATCTTCTCGTTCGGAAAAGTTGTGCAGTTGAAGGGTTGTCTGTAAAATCCGACTGCTTCGTATCAAAGACTTCGCAAGAGGCTTAGAATCCTTTTAGTTTAAGAGTGTTATGATAGCCGAGAAACGGATGGCTAAGGAAAAGCTTTTAGTAGAATGGAAATTTGATGTAACAATTGATGTCTGTGACGCCGTAAGTTTTAAGTTGAAGATGTCATTACACCAACAACAATGCATAGTGGAACGTTTATATTTATATATAGCATACGTAAGAAATAGAAATCAAATGAAAAAAAATATTTAAAGGAGAGAAAGTAAAATAAAAAGACACCATATATTAAAGTAAATCGAAGTAAAGAAGAAAGTACAAGAAGTACCAAATACTGTGTTATATATATATATAACACGCGAGAGAGTCTATTGTATTATTTTACTTTAAATTTATAAATAGAGTCACGTGATTCGTCGACATATTAAACAACGTTATACACATTTCTCAAATGTTTGAAGTATTTCAGAGGTTTTAGTTGAATAGAAACGACGCCAATCACTGAAGCAAAATATATTATCTATTTAAACAACACAGTAAATTTGCATATCAAAATGTTTTTTAATCCACCCTGAGCTCTAAAGCTCTAAAATTATACTCTGGAGTGATAATTAGATGCGAGAATAAGATGATATACACTGAAGTGACAAAAGTCATGGGATGACTTTTGGTTATGGGTTAATATCGTGTCGGTCCTCCTTTTGCCCAGCAAAGTGCAAGAACACGACGTGTCATGGAGTCCACAAGTCGTTGGAAGTCCTCTGCAGGAATATTGAGCCATGCTGTCTGTATTGACGTCCATAATTGTGAAAGTGTGGATGGTGCAGGAGTTTGGGCACGAACGGACCTTTCGATGATGTCCCATAAATGCTCGATGGGATTCATATCGGGCGATCTAGGTGGCCAGATCATGCGCTGGAATTGTCCGGAATGTTCTTCAAACCCATCGCGAACAATTCTGGCCCGATGACATGGCGCATTGTCATCCATAAAAATCCCAACGTTGTGTGGGTACGTGAAGTCCATGAATGGCTGCAAGTGATCTGCAAGCAGCTGAACATAACCATTTCCAGTAAATGATCGGTTCAGTTGCACCAGAGGACCGAGTCCATGCCATGTAAAAACAGCCCACACCATTATGCAGCCGCCACCAGCTTGAACAGTGCTCTGCTGACAGTTTGGGTCCATGGCTTCGTGGGGTCTGCTCCACACTCGAACTCTACCATCAGCTCGTAACAACTGAAATCGTGACTCATCTGACCACGCCACGGTTTTCCACTGGTCTAGGGACCAGTCGATATGCTCACGAGCCCAGAAGAGTCGCTGCAGGCGATGTCGTGCTGTCAGTAAAGGCACTCGAGTCGGTCTTCTGCTGTCATAGCCCAAGGAAGACAAATTTCGCCGCACAGTCCTATCGACCCGTCCCACATTGATTCCTGCAGCTATTTGACGAAGTGTTGTGTGTCTATTAACATTGACCATTCTACACAGACGTCGGCGGTCTCGGTCGTTAAGTGCAGGTGGTCGCCCACTGCGCTGTCCATGATGGGATGTATAGCCTGAAATTTCATACTCTCGGCACACTCTTGATACTGTGGATCTCGGAATGTTGAATTCACTAACGATATCCGCAACGGAATGATCCATGCGTCTAGCTCCAACTAACATTCCACGTTCAAAGTCTGTTAATTCTCGTCTTGCCGCCATAAATCACGAAAAACCTGTTCACATGAATAACTTGAACGCAAATGAAAGCTCTGGAAAACGAACTGCGCATTTATACTTTTTCGCTGCGATACTACTGCCATCTGTATATTTGCATATTGCTATCCCATGACTTTTGTCACTTCAGTGTAAATACAAGTGAACCAACCAATCAGTATCTTCAAGGATGACCAATGAAAACTAAATAATTATGTTTACTTTTTCATATATGAAAGTTTTGGAAGAATCTGATGAATTTCTACATTTCACACATTCTTGGGTTCACAAAACAGCATTTGCAGCATTTTATCTGTTAACTCAAACATTCAAACAAAGTGAAATGAAATTCGAAGAATCGCATGATCTAATTCTGACCTTTCTATCAAAAAAGTTAAATATTTCTCAAACATTGAACGAAAATTCTTTACGGTAAACCTCACTATATGTATGCCCAATTGCGTGCAACTAAGAAAAATAAAGACACAACTAAATGAATGAAAATTAAAATCATGATAGGTCGGAAATGTTGATGACCTACATTTTAATTTCAAATTAAAATCGTCTTCAATTCTAATAGTTAAATCACATGATTCAATTACTAGATATGAGATCTGTCAAAAATTATAGATCAAATATGACTATTTGTCGATCTATCTATTCCAGCAAAAGTAAAAATGTCAACTCTAAAACTTAACAAGTTAATTGATGAGTAGATTTTAGTGTAAGATCCTTAAAAAATCTCTTTGATATGTGTCCAATATTGGTTGAAATCTGTCATCGTGCTAACAGTTTATTTTACAATCCATACGAGTATATAAGAAAAAGATTTTCTGTAAGACATTGACATCAAAACTGTAGGCACGCAAAAAATGGTGGTGTGGTGATGTCTTAATAAGCCAGATAACATCTACGGGACATCTTTTGTCCTGTGGTTATGTCACTAGGCTTCAGGCCCAAAGGTCCCGAGTTTTTTTCCGAGCACATTTCAATTCCCACTATGGTGACCTCGAACAATCAACCTTCAACCTTCACGCAACTGATGTGGTGCCATTCACTCGCAACCAAAGTCGTCAGACTCACTTGATGCAGCAAATCACGCACGCTTGCCATAAAGCTTGGCGTGACTAAAAAGTTCTCTGCTCGCCAAACAAAGATGAGTACGGCGCATTAGACACAACAGCTACACACACAGCAACCACTCACGCAACAAACCAATTTATCATCACTCAACAACAACGCATATTGTTCGTCAACTCACTGGAGGGTGAGTCTGTGGTGATATCTTAATAAGCCAGATAACATCTACGGGAATGGGCAATTGCTTTTTGTCCTGTGGCTATGTTACTGGGCTTCAGACCCAAAGGTTCCGGGTTCTATTCTGATGCATCACCTCCCACAGTGATCTGGCTAAAAACGAAATAAAACATATAATTCGAAACCTGTTAGAGGATTCCTTATATGACTCAACTTGTATTCTTTGATGCTTTTAGTATTGACGATGTTTACAGAATATTTATTGCATCAGGCAATTTAATTAATTAATCTCCCTTGAGAGTATGAACGCATAGTTTAAGCATGGGAGAAATAAACATAGATTAGTTGTGTGTCTTTTTATGAAGTAAACTATGGCGTATGAGCGAGATTGGGGATCTTTGTCTTGAGGAAGTAGTTTAACCATGTCTGTCCAGTCACGGCGGTAGAGATTATTCGGATTTATTTTTCTGGATAATAAATGTTGGACATTTTTGTATATGAAACTGTACTTAAAAGTCAAGAGAATGAATCTGTTCACTGTTCTGCTTTTACAGAATAAGGCTATAATGTTATTAATAATTCTTTGAACATACTTTTAATGTAGTCAATAAATGGATTTTAATGAGATTGATTTCATATCGAAGATTTAAATATTTATCTATCGAACTTATCAGAGAGTATCGTATAGGTGTGGACTTTAAATATAGAGGGACAAATAACACCGGATCATAATTTTGATGACCAAATTAATGTCTCATTGAAGCAATCGAGTCTGCATAGCCGAGTGGTTATAACACTGGACTCGCAGTCAAGAGAACCTGAGTTCGAATCCCGGTTGGTTAAAAACTTGATTACGTATTTTTTCTTGATTTGTTTTTTTTTATTTCGTGTTCCAGAAGATTCTGGACTTTTCTTTAATTTACCGGATAAGTGTTTGGACTTTTCTTACTGTCTCCAGAAAAGAATTCTGGATTTTTCCCTGCTGGTGTAAAAGTCGAAAATCTCTTAATCACATTGTTCAGAGTTGAATTAAAAAAATGATTTAACTCTCTTTCCTGTATCTTCTTGAAATATATCGAAGTGACAATATATATATTAAAAATGTTTCGGCAGTTTAATAAAATTTTATTTTCTCTTAAAAGAAAAATTGTTAAAGATATTTTTTGAAAGCACAGCAGCGCAAATCTTATTCTTCCTCTAAAATATGAGCGATTTTCTCGATTGAAATCGAAATTCTATAACCAGGTGAGTAAGTGTATAACCTTTGGTTGCGATAGCATCGATAGCTACTGCACATTAAATCCCTAAGCTCCGTCTACTTAGTTTGGATCAATTTCTATATTAAGATGCAGGCCATTCAGAACATTTATTGGAAGAAACAAACAAAGGAACAAAAATAATTAGAACAAAAAGCAATAAAAGGTGGCGCTATAATGTAACCAAATGTCTTACATAATTTCTGCCTGAGTTCCATGTTTTCCATAAGCCTTTCCATTCACAAAACATTGTGATCCACAGCAGAACATAATAAATTCCCGAATAATTCTGCTTCCATTTCGAACAATGCTAACATACTTTATTATTATCACAACTGAAAGCATTTCATTTCATTATGACCCCTACTGTGTCCTTCTGAGTAAAGGAAGTTTAATTTCTACAACACTGTATTTTGTTAAATAAATACGCTCTTGATTAGTTTTCTATGTTCAAAATATAAAGTCTACTTTTTCTAAATAAAATTTTCTTAGAGAAGACGAAGAAGATGAAAACTGACAAATGTTTTGATATGTACTTTTTGCTGGAGATAAATCGTCTAGCTTGCTTCGTTTTAGAAACAAATATCATAACTGTGTAAAGAGTTTTATCATCACTGTAGTATTTAAATGGCTCATTAATTTTGGAAAGCTTCGAAAGTTTATTTACAGATTTAAAAAGTTGCAGCCGGTGTCCTGACTTAGGGGTAGCTTGTCTTCCAAGTGTTCTGGCCATCCCGGGATCAAGTTCGGCCATGGTTGTTGTTCTGCGTTCTGTCTGTGAAAATGTGAATGTGTCCCTCTATAAAAAGGGGATTTGCAAGCAAATGTGAAGCATGAAGCAGCTAAGTCGTTCTCTTGGTCCTAGTTGGCGTTATTGAAATACAAGGGACGCTAATTTAGGCTTAAAATAGCTGACAGCGATCAGCGGGTTGTCAATGATAAGTGTCACTGGAAATGACAATACAAGAAGTTGTTTATCATATAAGGCATCGTTGAAATAAAACGTGGTGTCGGGAATGCAAAGGGGCTCAAAAGTAAGATATATTTTTTTCAACGAATCAAATATAAAGGAATACAGAAAACAAAAAGAATAATAGAATACAGTTTAACAAAAAAAAAATTCAATACTAATGTTGTATGAAGAAAAGCGCAAAAAATTGTACTTGACATTTAATGTGCTCTACTGATTAAAAAGAGATACAGGGTTTTGAACTTTAATTGTGGTAACACTGCTGTCAAAACGCCACGCAATCAAACCAAAGAATGTCACGTATACCACACGTTAGCTACATGCCTTCCTTACCTCTCTGCAAAAAGACTCGCCCTTCCTACGTCACACACATGCGGAGCGACGCGAAGTACTGATCCTTGTATTAGCTTTCGGTCTAAAGTAAGTGTTGTCGAGATGTTTTCAAAACAAGAGCAACGAAGTTGGATAAAAATTGAAAGTGCAGTAGCAGAGGTTGTATAGCAGTATCATTACACTGGGTGTGATTTGGGCCAGATCTTACCAGCCAAAATGGAAACGCCAATCAAATGAATGCGCCATTACGAGTCACCAACGGTTTGAAATTCCTTTAGATACCCAGCAATGTTGAAGTTACGTTAATTCTCGAGTATGACTGTGATGGTATCATCCTAAAGCGTAGAATTCTACCACAGCAGACCGTTCAGAGATTCTTGCGGCAGTAAACCAGTCCATTCGAACTATCAACAGAACAGGCGCTGATACAGGTGTTCTGAGACTTCCACATTGTTGGAAACGGGTTGTTCACAATGCTGGCGACTATATTGAACGACTGTAAAACATGGGGACATGAATCGCTTTTGCATTCCATGTAAATAAATAGTTGCCACTATTAAAGTTCCTACCCTCGTAGAATCAACAAATATCTTTGGAACGTTTAAAGTAATTGTTCTTAAAGCTTAATATCGGAAGAAATGTTAAGAGTATGTGTGGCGTTGGCAACAGGAGCTCTTGGAATTCAAGTACATTTACTTTTGGCGTTGGCAACAGGAAGTAATAATAAAAAAATATTTATTTTTTTATGGATGAGGTTTGGTTTTGTATTCTCCTTTCGCCAAACAATCATTTTCAACAGTGCTGAAATTTCCAAGGACTAAAGTATATTTTTTACTGATCTTTTCCATGAAAGGATTCTAGAAATCAAAAAGTAATAAGTAACCATGATCCTAATACCAGATACTCTAAATTGGTGACCTTTGGACTTCGAACACGTGAACTTCAATCTTTTTGCATCCGCCAATTACTTCACCGAAAGAACTTTCTGCAGACGTAGGACTTATTAGTAGTGCTTGCTACATCTTGTGTGAAGATAATTTTGCTTATTTTTCAATTTCTTTTGAAATTTATAATGTCGCAAGAAGAAAGCGAAATTTCCGCCAACGTAGCTCGGGTTACGGTAAAAGCACCGCCATTTTGGCGAGCGAATCCAGAGATTTGGTTCGGCCAGATGGAAAGCCAATTTATGCTTGGTGGAATCACCCTGGAAATTACGAAATTTCACCATGTTGTCTCTGCTTTACAGCCTGAAGAACTAGCTATTGTGGGTGATCTCATTTTAAAACCACCGGCAGAAAATCCATATACGGCGCTAAGAACACGGCTATGTTCTCAATACGCCGACAGTGAAGAACAACGCCTCCGGGATCTCATATATGGAATGCAGCTCGGGGATCGCAAGCCCTCACGTCTTTTATTGGAGATGAGAAGCAAGGCTGGAAACCGAATTTCTGATAATGTGCTTAAATCCCTTTTTCTGCAGCGTCTTCCAACTAATGTACAGCAGATTCTTGCTATATCTAATGATGGAGTGGAAAAGTTAGCTGAGATGGCGGATGGAATTATGGCAGCTGCTTGTTGTACACCATCGATTCAAGCAGTTGAACCGGGAGACACGGAGCTGAAAACCATGCTTATGGATATTTCGTCTCGTCTGTCTCGCTTGGAAACACGTGAACGTTCTACCTCCCGTGGGCGCTTCCGTCGCCGCTCTGTCAGCAGAAATCCCGAACACTGTTGGTACCACCGACATTTCAAGGAACGTGCAACGAAGTGCACTAAGCCATGCTCCTTTCATCAGGAAAACTAGAACGGCCGTCACTCGAGCCAGCGGGTGGCGGCACAGCTGAGATTAACCGATTGTATCTTTCTGATAAATCTACCAACTCAAGATATCTGATTGATACCGGCGCTGACGTCTCAGTCATTCCTCGCTCATCAGCACCAAAACATTCCCGGTCAGTTTCGCTCAAGCTATACGCAGCAAATGGAACCGCCATTGCAACTTTCGTCAGCAGCTGTTATCACTTGACCTGGGCCTACGCAGAGTTTTCCGGTGACCGTTTATTATTGCTGATGTCTCACAATCGATAATCGGGGCTGATTACCTGCGCCACTTTGGACTGTTAGTCGACGTTTGTCAAGGATGCTTAATCGACCCTCTTACAAAACTTCAGTCAAGAGGAATAGTGAGAGTTGGTCAGAGTGCCGTCATCAAAACAATCAATGGGGATACAGAGTTCCATAAACTGTTGTCTGGGTTTCCATCTCTCACTGAAGCTAGTTTGATGCATCGGGCTAAACATGAATTCAAACACTGCATTCAAACTACAGGACCCCCAGTATTCTCAAGACCACGAAGACTCCCGTCTGACAAACTAAAAGCCGCAAAGCAAGAGTTTGAATTTCTGGTGGCGACAGGGGTGTGTAGACCTTTGAAAAGCTGCTGGGCCTCACCTCTTCACATGGTTCCAAAAAGCAATGGAGATTGGCGTCCTTGTGGAGATTTCAGAAAGCTGAACAGTGTGACAGTCCCAGATCGCTATCCAGTGCCACATATCCAAGACTGCTTGCAGGTGCTCGAAGGGAAGAAGATTTTTTCAACACTGGACCTTGCAAAGGCTTATCATCAGATTCCAGTGCAAGAGGAGGACGTTCCAAAAACCGCCGTTACTACGCCCTTTGGACTTTTCGAATTTCTTTATATGCCATTAGAGCTTTCCAACGCTGCTGCCACATTCCAAAGATTCATCCATCATGTTTTGAGAGGAATGGACTTTTGCGTACCATATTTTGACGACGTCCTGGTCGCATCAGAAAGAAACAGCCAGCATTTAGAACACCTGCAGAAGGTATTCCAGCGCTTGGAGGAGTATGGTGTGCGGCTAAATGCTTCTAAATGTGTCCTGGGGAAATCATCCGTGAAATTTCTGGGCCACATTGTCACAGCTGTTGGCATTATTCCGGTCCCAGAAAAAGTATCAGCTATAACCGAATTCCCTGAACCAAATACTGTGAAAGAACTCCGAAGATTCCTGGCACTCATTAATTTTTATAGACGGTTCGTGCCACATGCAGCTAAAACGCAGATGGTTCTGAATGCCTACTTAAAGGGAGCCAGGAAGAATGATAAAACACCCATCCTTTGGACGGAGGAAGCCAGAAGTGCATTTAAAAAGTGTAAACGGGATTTAGCAGAATCTACGGTTTTATTCCACTCTTCTGCTAATGCCACCCTCGCTATAGTAGTAGATGCTTCAGACAATGCCGTGGGTGCTGCTCTCCAACAGAAGGTTAATACTGGCTGGCAACCACTTGCATTTTATTCCAAGTCACTGTCTCCTACCCAACAGAAATACAGTGCGTACGACAGAGAGCTTCTAGCAGCCTACATGGCTATTAAATATTTTCGTCACATGGTGGAAGGGCGAAATTTCATATTATTTACAGACCACAAACCATTGACGTTTGCCTTTCTACAAAAAGAAGACAAATGCTCACCTCGACAGCTGAGGCAACTAGATTTCATAGGCCAATTCACAACTGACTTCCGTCACTTAAAAGGGGCTGACAATGTGGTTGCAGATGCGCTTTCAAGAATAAACATCTCTGCAGTTGAAATACCAACTGCAATTGATTTTCAAAAGATGGCTGTAGAGCAACAGATGGATCCCAAATTGCAAGAGATTTTGTCTTCAAATGCAACTTCACTGGTACTGCAACCTCTTCCTGTAGGTGAGCCTCCAGTAACATTGCATTGTGATGTGTCCCAGAATCGTATCCGCCCATTCGTGCCTGAGAACTTTAGGCGTGAGATTTTTAAGCATCTACACGCACTGTCAGATCCAGGTGCACGTGCATCAGTAAAGATGATCGGTGAAAGGTATGTTTGGCCTTCCATGAAAGCTGATGTGACACAGTGGGCTCGTACGTGTTTACAGTGTCAACAGGCAAAAGTGTCACGACATACTAGGAGCAAACTTGGCGGGTTTTTACCTCCTAGTGCCAGATTTGAGCACGTTCACATTGATATTGTGGGACCTCTCCCCCCTTCTGAAGGCTTTAGATATTGCCTTACTTGCATCGATCTTTTTTCTAAATGGCCAGAAGCCTTTCCTTTGGTGGATATATCAGCTAACACCATAGCAGCAGTTTTTTATTCAGGATGGATAGCCCGATTTGGACCACCACTCAGATTAACAACGGACCAAGGTACGCAATTTGAGTCTTCACTTTTTCAAACGCTAACCAAATTCCTGGGTACTGCTCGGCAGCGCACAACACCATACCATCCAGCTGCAAATGGACAAGTCGAAAGATTCTACCGCCAACTAAAAGCAGCCATCATGGCACACGGAAAAGTACAATGGTCCTTAGCACTGCCGACAATCCTCTTGGGATTCAGAGCAACATGGAAGGAGGATCTGGAAGCGACAAGTGCAGAGATGTTATATGGTGCTCCTATTCGTCTTCCAGGGGAATTTTTAAGTCCAACTGTGGACAGTCCTGATCCATCTACCTTTGTAGGGAAATTGAGAGAGGTAATGCAGCGACTATTGCCTCCTAAACCACAGCTCCACGGTCCGCAAACAGTGTTTGTCAGCAAAGATCTTGGGACATGCACTCATGTCTTCCTTCGGACGGATGCGCTCAAGAAAAGTCTCCAACCTCCTTATGAAGGCCCGTTTCGGGTTCTCCATAGGACTGAGAAAAGCTTCAAAATAGACAAGCATGGAAAAGGACTCACAGTGAACATCGACCGGGTGAAACCTGCTTATGTTTTGCAAGATTGCGACGACACTCGAAATTCAACTTCAAAGTCTCCGGCTCAGCAAAGTGCAGCAGCAAAGTTGCCAGAGACTGTTACCCGACCAGAAACTGTTACCCGCTCCGGACGGCGTGTTCGATTCAATCAGCGGTACTCATAAAATCTCGCTATCGCTGGTGGGGGGGCTACCTGTGGCGTTGGCAACAGGAGCTCTTGGAATTCAAGTACATTTACTTTTGGCGTTGGCAACAGGAAGTAATAATAAAAAAAATATTTATTTTTTTATGGATGAGGTTTGGTTTGTATTCTCCTTTCGCCAAACAATCATTTTCAATAATGCTGAAATTTCCAAGGACTAAAGTATATTTTTTACTGACCTTTTCCATGAAATGATTCTAGAAATCAAAAAGTAATAAGTAACCATGATCCTAATACCAGATACGCCAAATATGTTATTATTAATTCAATGATTATTTAGCAGCTGTAAATTTTTAGTCGATTAAATCAGTGTTGTTATGCATTATCTTCTGCACTGATTTTTGTTTAATTATCTGACAAATAATTCCCTGTATGAACTCTCATTGGCATTTATTATTTTAGCCCTATATCCTATTGAAAAAAATGAATGGCTCTATTATCTTTGATCTATTCTTAAAGATTACGAACGTCTTTTAGCCTTAAATGAATTTATAATTTCTTATACTATTATAGGCGGCTTAGGCATCTGCTCCCTTTCAATTTCCAACACTAATGTTGTTCGATAAAGTACATAATGTTCGCCATTTTCATTTAGAAAGTTTTTGAACTCAATTGAACATTTATTCGCTGATGGAAGTTTAATCTTTCCCCGATGAGAACACGTATTTTCTGATTCAAAACCCAAAATTCTACAAAGATAAAATTATTTGCTTATATCTCGAATACCGAAATATTGAATAAAATTTTCACATTTTTTCAGTCAAAGCAACTTCACAGTCAGCTATTTTTTTTCAAATTAACAGAATGTCGCTTGATATTTCTTCGCACTTTTCATCTTATATCACTGAACATCCTATTACGACGTATTTTTAAAAGCAATACGGGGTTAGTAAGTGCATTTTTTAGGTATTCGACAGTTGCTAGCCTTGAGACAAAAAAGATCCCGTTACTTGGAAAACATAATCGAAACGGAAGGCTATTCATTAGTGTTGCCTAAAACGTTACATCTAAAAGTAGAAATAACAAATGATTATGTTTTAAACTCATTTGCTTTTAACTCCTTTTTATTAAAAGCTTTACTTTTCTTTTTTAGTCACTATTTCATCGTCAACTGCAACGTAAACACTTACTACGACGTAATTATAACTTTCATTAAATATTTCAGACAATACTGACCAAACAAACTTCATCTGTTTTGAATCAGGTGACCCGTTATCTACCAATCACAAAGCGAATAAAAAAACATTGTTTACCTAAATTTTTTTATGTGATAGATAGATATCCTGGCATATCTTTAATTGGATACCATTTTTCATAGAGGAAAGATCTACTACGCACAGTGACATCGAAAAACCTACTACTAACAATACAAATGGTATTAAAAAACAAAATTAGTCCTTTTTTAAGGATAAGGAGGTGTCCTGTATGCTTGATATACTCTTAAAGATTGTGAGCTTCCTTTAAGAGTATCCGGTATAACTGAATTTAAAATTTATCATACACTTACTACCAGTAAGTATTTGGACACCTATGCAAATGACGATACCTGGAATTATGGTCTGGGGGTGTTTCTCCTGGTATGGGCTGGGACCCTTGGTCCCCATTCATGGTAAGCTCAACTCCGATGTCTACTGCACTATTTTGGATGACAATGGGCTTCCTACGTTGCGGCAGTTTTACGGGTTGGACCCCTGTTAATTTCAGGACGACAATGCCAGTTGTCATGTTTCGACGTTAACCAAGGCTTGGTATGGTGCCAATGGAGTTCATCGAATGCACTGGCCTGCTCAGGATCCAGACCTGAACACTATAGAGAACCTCTGGGACGAGTTGCATCCCCCTTCGACTTCTCTCGCAGTTTTCTGGTTTTCTTTGATGCACGTGACTCGTCTGACGGATGGACAGGTCGTATAACCACGGCTTTACTGACTCTCATTCCGCTCGAAGTTACTCGCAAATAAATACTGAATGACCCGATCGCTGCTACTGCAAGATTGGCGGAAACTGTAGTTGAGTCCCAAGGACCATCACCGGTCAAGATACAACTTTCCTCGTATGAAGTACGTCCCGTCATCGATGGGAGGAATCAGATCCCCTGATGTACCCATCAGGTTGGCGAGATCCAACCACCGTGCCGGAAACATCTCACCCTCACTTACAAGATACTCCCCATGGGGGTCGGGCATTCGGTAAAACTGATTTTAAAACTTCTTATATTAAATATCCTGGCCTGTCTATAATCAGAAGCCATTTTATGATAGAGAAAAACAGCATTACATACAATGACACCGAAAGATCTACTGATAACAATAAAACTTCACCAATAAAGTTTTTTAAGGTCAAGAAGTTGCCTCTGTACAGCTGATTTATTCACAATATTTTGAATGTTCCATAAAGGGCATTCGGTATAGTCATATTACTGACTTTTCACCGGTTTGGTGAGATCCAACCACCGAATTGGTAGCATCTCATTCTCAATTACAAGGTGCCCCCCCCTTCTGGGGGTCGGGCATTCGGTAAAACTGATTTTAAAACTTCTTATATTAAATATCCTCTCCTGTCTAAAATTAGAAGTCATTTTATTATAAAGAAAAGTGGCATTACATACAATGGCACCCTAAGAGCTATTGCTAACAATAAAAACCTCATAATAACAAAATAAGGTCTTTTTAAGGATTGCTAATCTCCAGAAGATCAGGCCGAAGGGAAAAAAAAGCACGGAATCTAACAAAAGACGCGAGACAATCCTTGGGGAGAGTAAATCGTCATCGAAGGTCCAAAAATAAATCAAGGATTGATTCCCCCCAATTCCCCGATGCCGCTCTTCAACCGTCATTAGATCGCGGATGAAACAACCCTCGCTGGCGGATGAGGCCGTGTTTGTTTTGTAATAAAGAAAAATAACGCGGATAAAAATATCAAGAAAAACGAGCCCCGTGGAAAGTTATTGTAGGCAATATTTTATGGATGATATAGATTCTTATTTCTGTAATAGTGCCTCAATACTTAGAGGAATTGCTTATTTTTAGCGAAAGGTATTGTTTGACGAAGTGGTGCCGATAATTTAGAATGTCGGCATTCATTCCGGACGTTTTCATTCACTCATTTACTTAAATTATACTTGCTTTTAAATAATGCATCTTGCTCTCGTTATAGTTAGGTGCCGATAGTTTAGAATGTCGGCATTCATTCTGGAATTTTCATTCGGTCA
>JAPMOQ010041001.1:1150343-1197137 GCA_026543055.1 Argiope trifasciata | reverse complement strand
TTAATTAAACTTATGAATAGCTAAATCATAATTAATAATTAATTGAAATTTACTTAAAATTACAATAAACACACTCTAAACTGCACATTCCCACATTCTAAAGTATTGAAAAAATATATAAGCCAATTTTAGTAAATAAAGATGAATACGTACATTCATCTTTATTATTAGAAAATATCTTTATTAGTAAATATATAATTAATTATATTAAATATATAATTAGTAAATTAATAATTAATTGAATTTTACTTAAAATTACAATAAACACACTCTAAGTTGCACATTCCACATTATAAAGCATGGAAAAATATATCATCCAAATTTGGTAGACAAAGACTAATATACAAATTCATCTTTAATATTAGAAAATATCATCTGTATTAGTAAACATTAACATTATTTTAATATAGACAAAAAAAGAGAGCACTTCAAAAGTTTTTAAATCTTGATTAAACTTCTGAATAGCTAAATCATAATTAATAATTAATTGAATTTTACTTACAATTACAATAAGCACACTCTAAGGTGCACATTCCCATATTATAAACCATGGAAAATATATATCATCCAAATTTGGTAGAAAGACGAATACGTACATTCATCTTTATTATTAGAAAACATCATTTTTATTAATAAATATTACCATCATTTTAATATAGACAAGAAAAAAAGAGAACATTTCAAAAGTTTTAAAATATCTTGTTTAATTTCTTTTTAAAATTACGAATAACTAAATCACTTCGTATTGAAATTTCTGGTTACAGTTAGTTTCTTAAGAAAAGTTTTCAGGAATGTAGGTAAAAGTTTTTCTATTTGAAGCACTCGAAACCAGAAATCCACTGATTGCTCATCTTTTCCAAAAAACTTCGAATTAATCGCGATCTCTACTACTCTTTTGGCATTAAAACACACGTCCCACCCTTCGACGTGATCAATAAAAATTGAAGAAGATTTATAGTTCCCACTGCCTTTTAATCTAATCACATTTTCAGAATTTTACACCTAAGCCGATTATGATAATGTCATAAATTTCTTTTTCCCACTTAAAAAGGATACGGCTAGAGACTTAAAAAAAAGAAAAATGGAGTGGGAAAAAAAAGAATTAAATGGCCCTCAGATTCTGATACGTAATTTTCTCCAAAAAATTCTCTTGGGATTGGAAATTCCTCCGGAATAATTGTAGTCACGGTTACAGTCTCCAATCTCGAGGAATTTTCCAGTATTCCTCGGAGGCGGCCATTTTGAAGACCGCATCGATCAGAGATTGGGTGTAACCATGGCAACCAGATTTCGGACTGCACCGGACCGAAGAACTTCTATTTTTTGTTCTCTTCCTTTTCTTGGAATTGTTCTAAACGGGATGGGAGAGAAACGCGAGGTACGGGATATATAGAAATAACTTTTTCTTCTGCAAAGGAGGAAGAAGGGAGATGCAAAGGAGTAATGAGATTTGCTCCTTTGCATCTCGTTGTTCAATGTTTTGGGATTTAATGACGCAGTGCCTTCAGGTATTATATTTCTGAAGAAGGAATTTTTGGAATTTTTATGAAGGGTTCTGCAAAGCTCGGGGGTATAACCTTGATAAATGTTTAGAATTGAGGGGATGATGTCAGAATATTGAGCCTGTATGTTTACTCATTATTGATTATTTCTAAAGCTTGTAGAGAATTAGAGGAATCTTTTAGGTTAGAGGGAAGGATGTTAGTAATTTTGGGTTTGTTTTTTCTTCTTTTTATCTCTTGAAAGAACAGTTTAATTGTTTTTAGAACGAAAAGTATATATATATATATATTAATTTAAGAAACTATTCTATATTTTTCCTACTTTGGTTTGATCCTTGACACAATATAGTCAATAAAAAGAATAATGAAATGTTATATGTCTCCAAATCAGACAAAGGCAATAGAGTTAATAAAAAGAATAATAAAAGGTTATATGTCTCAAAATTAGACAAAGGCAATATAGTCATTAAAAAGAGTAATAAAAGATTATATGTCTCCAAATTAGACAAAGGAAATAAATATTATGAACCTTCGTGTGTTTACACATGCAACTTGGAAATAAAAAGAAAGGCACTTTTATAACACAGATTTCAACAGGTTTTTAAGGCTTACAAATAATCTTGAACAACATAACGTCTTGTATATTTCTTTATTCATTCTGCATTATTCAAATAAAAAACTGTTTCAGAGAAATCGAATCAAATATTCCGTAAATAACAACAAAAACTGTAAAAAGAATACTAATATTTTTAGCCAACATATTGCTGAAATAAACAAACTGATAGTACTGAGGAGATCAGAGTATTGAAGACAAAATACTACTTGATAATCACAGCTAATGAAAAACAATGAGTCATTTCATCTCCAGTTAGGGTTAAATGCATAGCAATGAATACAAAAAAAAAAAAAAACTTCTTATTAAGTTATTTAACTTCAGTGAAGAATTTCAATCATAATCAGTAAAATCCGAAATTTCAATTAATTTTTCTTAATAAAAGATTATAATCGCAATAAATCTATTTGCTATTGATCCAAAATAAATAAATAAAAATCTTGCGTATGTGAAATCGAATTTCTATAAAAGTTTAAATTAGGCAGATTGCTCATATATCATTTGGTAAAAGTGAAGAATCGTGTGCCCCTTGCTGCGCCAAGGATGCCAAGTCGCCAATAAAGATGGCGGACAAAATAAGCAAACATTTCTATGAAACAGTTGCTGGTATCACTTTATACATTAAAATTATGATCTTAACTGATAGAATTTTGATTTTAATTTGCGATTTATTTTATCTGTAACTAAGATTTTTATTTAATTTTTTAAAAACTTTTGAGATCACTTTCGCTGTTTATCTTAACAATTTTGTAGAAGTTTTTCAAACCAGATGCTCCGATATGTTGTGTAAACAGCAAAATTTAGAGCATGCGATGCCTGTCGGCATCTGTAGAAGGCACCGGGCAAAATTTTTTAACTTAAAAAATATCCTACTGCTTCGCAACAGACGGGAGCTGGAATTTAGTAGCTTCGCTAGCACATTGAAGATAAGGACTGTGTGGATAACAGGAACAGTACATACAAACAAATATCATTTCCTAACTTTTTAACCTTAAATAAATAAATATATATATATTCTACTCAACCTTCATAAATTCTTCAGATTCAAAATACATTTGCCCGATATCCATTCTTACACAATTGCCTACATAACAAATTATTAATGGAACGAACGTCACAGCAGCAAAAGAATTACGAGAACTGTAAAGAATTCCATTGAAGCTGTCTTTTAATGTGAGAAAGCAGACGATTTCGCAAATTACGATTTCAGACTATTTTCCAAAGCGCATGCTAACAATTGGAAATAAATATTTTCTATTCGTATTCACATTAAAAAAATTGAATTGTATTTATTATTAATTGTAAAAAAAGTTTCAATTATAATAAAGAAAAAAAATTAAATTCTTAATTGATATATTTTTATTATTTTTTATTTAACATTTTTCAGAAAATAATTGTAGTTCATGTACAACTCAACTATTGTAAAAAGTAGTAAACAAAACTGAATTCAGGTTGCTAGAAGAACGTTCCGTTGTGTTGCCATATTGGCGAGAAAATCGAGAAGCACACTATGCTTCACCTCACCCCATCATTTTAAAAAGGAATTTTACTTTTATAATTCAATTAAAAGTTTTCAACCAACAGAGCAAGCAAGAAAATTCTTATTTCAAGTAATACAAAAGTAAAGCCTCAATGGACTTAAAACTGTTTAACATTCGCATAATTGAACCCAACAAATAACAATCTTGCATGAATTAAATGAACTCAACCCACTCTTTAACAAAAGATGCAGTAATCCCCCGTGACGAAGGGCTTAGCTACAGTCCGATTCTTGAAGTACGCGAATTCAATCAGTTTAATTGGATGAGTTTTGGACGAAAGGAAATGGGAAAACACCCAAACGATTTCGTATTGCCGAGCGCAGTAGATTAAATACTCGAAAACTTCTTCTTTTCTGAAACAAAATTACGGAATAGAAGTTCTTTGTATTCCAATAAAGTCTTTGTTTATTTTATTTTTTTATATTTTGTGACAAGCTTAATTCTATTACTTTTTCGTATATTAAATTTAGAAAAGAGAAATCATTTTAAATGCTAAAAGATTTAACCTCAACATTTTGATAAATTTTATCGTTTGGCTTTGATGAATTGACGAACATAAGGTAAGAACAACGTAAACGCAGACGATTCTATATGAATAATTTAGCAAAAAAATAGATTAATTTAATCGATTTTTTAAAAATGAAATTACGGAATAGAAGTTCTTTGTATTCCTATGAAGTCTTCGGTTATTTATTTATTTTTATATTTTGTGGCAATTTGATGCTATTAGTTTCTTGTATATTAAATTTATAAAAGAGAAATCATTTTAAATTCTAAAAGATTTAACCTCAAGATTTTGATGAAATCTATCGTTTGGCTTTGATGAGTTCATGGATATGACGTAAGAACAAAGTAAAAGTAGATAATTCTATTTTGATAATTTAGCAAAATATATCTGATATGATAAAAAAAAAATTAATTTTTTTCCTGCTATCAAAATTGACAATGTTCCATTATTTAAAGTCATTTAATTTCATTATTGTTATCCGATTATTTTCGAAATCTATGAAACTGTAGTATCTGGCAACGCTTGTACCAGCGATCCATCTTTTATATAAATTACGTTGGCAACAGTTAGAAAAAGATAATGGAAGAAATGAGCGGGAACAAGGTTTTAGTTTTTTCCCCTTTTAATTATAAAAAGAATTATCCGAAATACTGCAATGGTGAAAAAAGAATGTTAGTGATTATTCTTGGAACAATCATTGAAATGATCTAAAATAGCTCATAATAGTACAATTGGAAGTTTCAAAACATGGTTATTTCAAGTTGCAGAAAAATTGATATATTTTCTAACCTAAGTATACGAAAGTTACTTAACTATATATGACCAAAAGGACAGAAAAATTGTAGAAATATTTAGACTTCCGAAAGTTTTCTAAAATTTTTATTGGTATTTTGATTCGGACCGTAAAATATAATTCTTATGTCATTTAGAGCATTTTTCCAATTTTAAGCGTATGTTTTTCTAGCAGTTTAGAAATTATTGTTTTTTCTATGATTAAAGTAGGTATTACTTACATAAATAACATAAAAATAAGCAGATACGTATATCCAAATAAAATATTTAAACAAAAATCCTACTTCTTGAAAAGAAAAAAAAGAAATTGGAGTTCATTGCGCCCATATGGAGATCTTTTATTTTTCTTTCCGACAATAAATTTTAGAATGTCATGCGATTGTAACTGTAAGCAAAATTTATGTAGCCGAATACCAGCATCGGATACTGTAAACAGAGCAGAATCGTTACAAGAATACTGAATGAAGATCAGAAAAAAAAAAAACATACAGACGATATAGATCTGTAAAGTAACAAAAATAAGGAGGAATTCGTGTTGAATTGTAAAGCACTTTTTAGAAACGAAAGGCAGAGTTTTCGAAGAATGGAATATTTTCGAAAAACAAATATCGTAATTGATATTTCGAGATTTCGAACACTGTTGTTGGTGATAAACAATTATTTTCATTTTCGAATTTTTAGATGGCAAGTCGAATGTATTTAAGAATAACTGCTTTAGGTTTTTTTATATTTTTTTTTCTCGTATACAAAGCGGTAGGACTGTAATCGTCGAAATAATTGATTTCGGAATTTTAATATATCCTTATGTTTCAAATCCCCACAAGATCGAAAAGTACTTTCTTAGAATTATATTTATATATTTATCTGTATAAATATTGGATAAATCTATATATTTGTATATTGCGAAATATTGTAAATGTTTAAATGTTGTATGTTTAAATCTTATACTATAATACGAGGAATGGTTGCCAAGTCGAAATTTGCCCCAGAATTAATAAACTCCGGTAAACTTGGGGGTCTGGGGTTTTTGGCCACGAGGAATCGATTGGCGCCGGTTTTGAAGCGCTACGGTCGAGCAGTTCGGAGTTACAGATAGGATATTTTCAAACTTTATTAGTTCGCCATAAAGGCTACTTAAATTTTCAAGCGGTAACGTGCTGCCATCTATAGCCAATATGGCGAACTAATAAAGTTTTATGTTTATGCTGTTATAGGTTTATAATATGTTTCTTATGTATGTATATATGTTTGGTTTTTCTAAATAAATTTGTCAAAAATATTGAACTTCAACACACTTCAATCTTTACCTTTACTTTACCTTTGTATAGAATAGTTCCCTTTCCAAACTCTAACTTGTTTAGAATAGTTTACAATGGTGCACTTTAACCGGTTATCTTTTCACCAATGGTTTCACAAATTTTCTTATGGCATGTATTGTTTTGATAAATCACAATTGAAAATTTAAATCTTCGAGTTAGCTTCGATACCTGTTTTCTCCGAGGGGATCTCGGTCACCCGCTGGTATTGTAAATCTATATAATCTATATATTGGATAAATCTATATATTTATCTGTATAAATTAAAAAGGCTTTAAGCTAGATAGGTAACATTTAGTGTGCCGTATTTACACAGATTTTTTTCAAATTTTGAACGAAAATTTTACACAGGTAGCTTAACTTATTGTTTGAATAAAATTGGACACGTTAACTATAATATTTAAAGAGCTATATCGATAAAATTTAGTACACAGGTTTGGCTTTAAAAGTTTAGAGATTCATCCAATTTCGGAGCAAATTTGTGAAAGAGCTGACCGTTTGCCTGTATGCAAACTTAATAGCTCACAAATTCTAAATGTATTTTGATATTTGTTCGTGTTATTAAAAGAATAGCTGTGAACAAGATTTTACATTAATCGATTGAAATAAAGGCAATAAAAACGTGTTTTTTGTTTTCTTTTTTACATTAGGAAGCACAAAACTCGGAAGTCCGAAAATTATGATAAAAAAACTTTATATCTAATAATAAAAAAGTTTTTTTTCCTTCAACGGATTAGAATTCAATGTTGTTGAAGCATTTGCAATCTAAACCGGTACTAGTCGAAGTGCGACATAAAAAATGCTGTTATGGAATTATTTAGATGTGTTACCAATTTCGTCCCGCTCATACTTCAAATGTGTCATATTTATTTAATTCAATACCGGGTTTACATTTGATTATATTGATTACATTTGAATGCAAGAAGGCAGCGCATGCGTTGAAAGCCTGAAAATGCTGTTCAGTCAATGGCAATTAATTGTCCCTACGGACAGCCAAATGCCGTTGAAGTAATTTTTCTTATTGCGCATGCGTTTGTAGAATTTGGCGGTTTTTTTTGGCTTGAAAGAACTAATTACTTATCATAGATTAATTCTGAATTGTTTTGTTCTTCCTGATGCGATGTTGTGTTTCTTGTTTGCCATTTCTTTTGTATAGTTTTCCAAATTTAGGTATATTGATATTTTTTTTAATTTTATGATTATTTTTGTATATTCATCATTTTACTGCGATATGCAGTGAAAAAGAAAAATCCTGGGGCACCAAAACGGCAATTTATAGCCAAGTATGGAATGCCTGATTCTATCTTATGAAATTATGGCAAACATAAATCAATCCCTTTCTACACATGCGCTGTCTATTTGCCGTCTCATAACTGACCTAGTGTAAACCCGGTATTAGATTCATACCATGATTTACTATAATGAACGTTTTTAAATGCAATATCAAATCTCATATCAGATGGCATACAAAATTACTTTTGTCATATAAATGCAATCTTCAGTGAATTTATTTCATTAGATTCCTATCTGAAGATTAATTAAATATACAAGAACAGTAGCATCCAGAAAAATTAATAATTTTTCATGGAAAAGAATATTAACATGAAATATAAACAAGCAACAATTCCTCATAAAAGTATTCTATATGTAATTGCATATTGTTTTATTTATAATAAGATACAGAGCATTTATTTTTCCATGCTCTCATTACATATAACATATGAAATGAATTCAGACTATAAGCTCTGAAATAAAGAATTATCTCATCCAACCACGCAGTCATCTGGCAATCATATTTGGCGGGAGTCTCGTAAATTGAGTGGAATTCCATCAGAATCTGAATGGAGAACGTTAAAACTCATCCGGCGTTCAGAATTATCGTTGAAAAATCTTCCGTTTCTGCGATCGTAAATCCCGTATAATGCCCTCTAGAAAACAAGTCGAATTTCTGGTGGAATATTGCTTCTAAATCGATGTTCTATTCTTCCGGACATCGCAGAATTCCAGGCGTCGTAATCTCGAAAATAAGATGGCCGTTAGGTTGTTATTTATTCGATCGTAAAACTGTAGGACTGAATGGGAATCATCTGCTCAATTTTTTAGTGGTGTTGCCAGATTATGTTTTAATAATTCATTTCCTCAGCATATGTAAATTTTTATCGTTTGAATAAGAAATGGCTGTCAGTTTTTAAGTAATGGAAGTTGTGTTTTGAATTTTAATATTTTTTTTAGATATAGCGCAGGTCGTTAAATATTTTAGTGATGGTTTTACGTGTTTTTATTTCAAGATAATGTGTTATCTAATATTTAAATTCTAACATATTTCAATCATTAGAAAATTTGACATTGACAAAATTAATTGCAGGAGAGAATTATTTATAAAAATCACAAACAAAAGATGCAAAAGCATCATTCAAAACCACGTTTTTTGAATAAATACATCAGAACTGTAATATATAATCAAATGTAATATTTTTATAGATTAATTGACAATAATTGAAATGTTACGTTATTTCTCCCCAAATGACTCCAGTTATGATTTCTCAATTATTTGCTTTCTCTTACTTTCATACTTTTTAAAATCAAAAGTATCAAATTGCGCTTGCCTAAAATACATTTTTAAAATCTTACAGCCCTACAAATCTCTTTATAATTCTAAATTTGTCGCTTTAGATTCTAACTCATTTGGATTATGTATGTTTTAACTGTGGGTAATTTGTTGTATGAATCATATTGTAGCATAAATAAAGGCTTGGTAATAATGTTCAACTCACTGTAGTTTAATACTGGTCAACAGAAAATAAATGACATTTTAAAAAAAAGCGCTCGCACATTGTCATTTAATTTAAAACTTTTATTTTCTATTATTGTATTCGTAGAAAAGCTATCATTTACGATTCTCATATTTCACCACATCTGGCGATCTAGCTAAATGCGATAGGTAAAATGAAAGCATTCAGAATCTGCATGCTCCCACAGAGGGTACCTAAGATTTGAGAATGAGAAGCTATCGGCATGCTGGTTGGTTCTCACCACCTGCGTGGGACAGAAATGAGTGTCGAGTTAACTACCCTTAACTTTTTAGACACATGGATGCCGCAGTTGGCCAAGGATGGCTCTTGTAAGAAAAAACACAAAACAATTAACCAATCAAACAGTAACGAAGACTGACGTGAATCCAATGGGATGTACGTCAGGTGGGTGGTGACCCTTAGAACGCTTCCTTAATTCCTGCCAATCACTCATGTAGACCGATCATTCAGAGTGCTTTAAGATGGTCAAATCGATAAAGTCCCCTGTGATTCGTTACAGATCCTCACTGATGTAAGCATGGGTGAAGGCACTCTTTCGGGTACTGGATTTTTTGTTTAAAACGAAAATGACATTGGGATCTGCATAAAAAACCCAGAGAATTGCCTAGTGTTCCGTGCAGAACTATCGAGGAGGCTTTAGATTTTGCATGACTGAGAGTGCTTACTTTGACATTTGGATTCTGAGTGACAACCGAAGATCCATTCAGTATTTATCTGAATGGTGGAGGCATGGGGACCGCACGACTAGGAACATCGTCTAGCTTTTGAATGGTTTGATTGCCAATGTTGAGATCACCTTTCAGTGGGTTCTGTCTCATGTGAATGTGCGCGGAAATGAAATTGCTGATGGCCTGGACCGAGTGGAAAGCCTAAGGATACTGCTAATGGTGGCTACCTTACTTTTACAGAAGTCTCCACCGAGTCCGGCAAGATATCTGTTACTCTTAGAGAAGGGCCCTTGTACATGAATGGTATACGGAAAGTCGCCCTGGAGCTGTTTAATTTGGAATTGGCAACAGGCGCGATCCGGCAACTCTCGCTAGATTTCGAAGTGGACACAGTCATGTACAACATCATGTGATGGGCCAAAAAGTTTATCCCATTTGTCCAAAATGCAATGCGACTCAAGCTGCTTCTGCCCACATTTTTGCCTGCATCGGTTTCAATCGGCAATCGGTTTCAAGGCCAACTGTTCTCGTGAACTGAGGCAGTGGTACATTGTTTGAAGGCATTAGGGCTCATGGACATGTTTTGTTGTTACTGTCAACCAAGTGGTATAAACCACAGAACACAACAGGAGTAGTCAATGTGTGATTCGATCTTTGCATACATGTAGAATATCAAGTTACACTACAAATTGATGGGAACATTCATTTGGGATATCTGAATTGAATGAATTTAATTGCCAGTCTCGATCATTGAAGAACCTTCATTAAACATCGATCTATTATGGAAAAGTTGTAGAGAATTTTAAGAGCAAAGATTTGAATTAGCTTGCAGTGGACCTCAAAGTGCATCACGATGATTTGAAATCACGATTTATTCATCTAACAATTGGTTAATGTGATGAACAATGATACCATACCTTCTATATAATCTCAACCTGAAGCAACCGGGTTTTAATTTATTAAGGCAATGCAATTCTCACCATGCTTATGAAAAATCTTTGAAAGGAAAACAAGATAACTACGTGGGTAAAAGTAATCCAATGAAAAACCTTTAAAGAATTTCACGAACGAGCATGCGTGACATGAAAAAAAAAGACGGACGACGAAGAAGAAAATTATGAATTAGTTTTACACATAAATGTTTCAAAATGAAATAAAAATTTATGATTTTATAACTTTTTCCATTTTTTTCTTAACTAGATTCGCTGCCCCACTTTCATACGCTGGTATACTGCAGATTAGTAGCTCTTATTGACGAAAATGTAATGTCTTGATATATTTCGCTTATGCAAAATAATAATAATAATGATGCTTTTTCTCCTTCATAAAAAGCACAACAGCCCCTTGCAGACCTTGAATTTCCTCAACCATCCAACACTTTCTATCTTTAGCAATACCCTTTCCAGTTTTTTATCCTCAGAACACTCCTTCCACACCATCCAACCTACTGTATGGAGGTCCTCCTCTGGCCGAGATAATAATAATGCTACAGATATTATTTATCTATTTAATATTAATATGCTCAAAAAGTTTCTAAAGTTATTTTTATTCGGAGAAAAAAATTCAGACAGAACCTATTTATTTGATGTTTCCTTTGATGCGGATTTCAGTTGTTAGCTCTTCTTATGCTTTCATTACTGTACTTATTTGGAACTTGTGAATCGTTGTCCCTTAAACGAATTCTGTATCCTCAAGAAATCTAACATGCGGTAAGGTTAGAAAAATAAATTGATTGAGGAGGTATGTGATTCTTTGATGTGTTATGTGACCGAAGGAGGTATCTGCGAATTTACATCATTTGTGACGGAGCGAACTTGTTGTGAACCTTTCCTATGATGTGAAAGTGAGAATACTTCTAATCACGAACAATGCATGCATTATATTTATCTTTTTAATTGGTCTTCATTTAGACTGCGAGAAATGGCATATAAAATTTTTGCATAATATACATAGTATGATAATCACAGTAAATTTAAACTTTTGATATAAATATTGTTGGATAATCTTTTGACCATAATAAATTTAAACCTTTACCATAAATATAGTTGAATAATCTTTTGACCACAATAAATTTAAACCTTCACCATAAATATAGTTGGAATAATATTTTGACCACAGTAAATTTAAACTTTTTCCAAGGACGAGTGACTAAGATATATCTTATTTTTATGTATTTGTCAATAAAATTAAATCATAACTCTATTTCTGTACAACCAACATACTGCAATCTTTAAAGAAATTCTAATATAAAATGGAGAATTTCAGTTATTATTATTATATCCCTTATAAGAGCACCCATTTTAAATTCCTATTAAACCGTGAGTCTGGAATTCCAATCTAGTGGCTGGAATTTCTCCATAACCATCCTTATAAAACTTACTGTTTCATTAATATGATCGACTTTCAGCTATTATTATTATGTTCCTTCCAAGGGCACCCATTTTAAATTACTATGGAACCGTCAGTCTCGAATTCCAGTCTAGTGGTTGGAATTTCACCATCACCATTCTTATAAAACATTGTTTCATTAATATAATCGATTACATTGAGCCAAATAAATTTGCAACCATACTGGAATCTCTGGTAAGATGTTTCTCTAACCTTTCATGATGTTTACTACGTTACTCAACTGTTTTAAACAACTAATATTACTATAATTGCTAAGTTTAAAAACATGTACTGGAAAAAGAGAAATAATGGCTCTCTCTCCATATTTTCAAGTGACAACTTGACCTTGATTCATTTTGAATTACGAGTCTCTGAGTGTCACCAAATTGATTCAGTAGGGCAACTTTTATTGTTTAAACTGTGTTTTAGATAGGTTGAGGTTGAATAAAGTGCTATATCGGAATTAGTAAACGCGGATGAATTTCCTGAGTTAATCATTGAAGCTGTCTTCTGATGGAAAGATTAGCTTCTGAGACATTGGATCAAAATACAGAAATTGTAGACTATTTTCCTAAAGAAAAAATCGTTTTTATCAGATAGATTCTAGGGTCTTTTTTCGCTGTTTAGGAAGGACAGAGCTATAAAAACCATGATTTTGTAATGTGTCTCAACTGTTTTAAAAAACTAATATTATTACAATTGCTGAGTTTATAAAAACGTCGACGAAAAAGAGAATTAGGGCACTCCGTCTATACTTTCAAATACAACTTGCCCTTGATTTATTCGGAATTACGAATCGCTGAGTGTACTAATTCAGTGAGTGTCACCACATTGATTCAGTGGGGCAATTTTTATCGTTTAAACAGTGTTTTAGATAGTTTGAATTTGAATAAAGTGCAGTATCGGAATTATTTTACGCGGATGAATTTCCGAAGTTATTTCTTGAAGCTGTTTTCTGGAAGAAAGATTAGCTTATCAGACATTGGTTCAAAATGAATGAATTGTAGAATGTTCAAAAATAAGAAGTGCATATAGATTCTAGGGTCTTTTTTCGCTGTTTAGAAAGGTATAAAAACAATGATTTTGTGAATTCGTTATTTTGAATTGCATGAATTGACGGATAGGATTATTTGTATTTATTGTATAATCAATTTTCACCATGTGACTTTCTTAATGGAAAATTGCATGAGGAAAAGATAAGTTTCAAAATTATTTCATGAATAATCCACTTTTTCTAAACATCTAAATAATTTCGATGAAAAAAAGTTTAGGAAATTTATATTGAATTTGACTCAGAAGGATTAAAACGTTTGGGATTTGGTTCGTTTCTATGTTGACAATTTTAAGTAGCGTTTACAGTAGGAATGGAAGACCACGCCTACTTTAGAAACACCCCGTGACTCCAATCGCAAATAGCTGTCTCATCGCAACAGCTGTTTGTCATTGTTTGATGAACTATACTCTTAATTGCGCGTAATAGTTGGCCTGGTGTGAATCCTGCTTTACACATTTGACAAATTCAAAATTTTGAGCATTTTGAATAGTAAAAAAACCCCCATGAAATTTTGATTTTTTCAGAATAAACAACCAAGGAATGCTGGTAACTTAAGAGCTACAGCACAGAAGACTTAACAAAAAGTATTTTAATATTATTCCCGATTGGTTCTTAATTAATGATTATTGGTTCTTAATTAATTCTTAATTATTGGTTCTTAATTAATTCGATTATTCTTAATTAATGATAGTAACAAAATTTTGTCGATGCTCTTAATTCCATAAACACAGCTTTCGAAATTTAATAGAAGACGTGATCAAAAGATTAAATAGTTTTAATATTTCAATAGCCATTTCAATAAATTATCTTTATTGAAGGCAGATAATTAGCATGGAGGAGCAGAAACTGGGTCCCAGTTACATAACTTCAGCAGAGCCCCAGGTACAATTATCTTTTTACAGAGTTCTATGGGGAGTTTGTCGATACTCTTAACTATGTCGATGCTCTTAACTATGGGGAGTTTTGTCGATGCTCTTAACTATGGGGAATTTTGTCGATGTTCTTAATTCCATAAACACAGCTTTCGAAATTTAATAGAAGACGTGATCAAAAGATTAAATAACTTAAATATTTCAATAACCGTCTTAATAAATTATCTTTATTAAAGGCAGATAATTAGCATAGAGGAGCAGAAACCAAGTCCCAGACACATAACTTCAGCAGAGCCGTAGGTACAATTATCTCTTTACAGAGTTCTATGGGGGAGTTTCTCGATGCTCTTAACTATGTCGATATTCTTAACTATGGGGAGTTTTGTCGATGCTCTTAACTATGGGGGATTTTGTCGATGCTCTTAATTCCCTAAACACAAATTTCGAAATTTAGTAGAAGACGTAATCAAAAGATTAAATAACTTAAATATTTCAATAACCGTTTCAATAAATAATCTTTATTAAAGGCAGATAATTAGCATGGAGGAGCAGAAACTGAGTCAGAGACACATAACTTCAGCAGAGCCGCAAGTACAATTATCTCTTTACAGAGTTCTATGGGGAGTAGTTACTTTGTATTTGAAAAATTAAGACCTGCGGATCCTCTTACAGGAGAGAAGTGCAAAAAACATCCTTCCGATCCGCCACGAGAAAGAGGATCATAAAGATTAAAGGAACATCCTTTATGTTCTGGAAGTACTTAAAGGAACGTGACCGCTCGTTTCTATTCTTCCGAAATGTTCTTTTTCGGTGCCGGTGGCTCGTATGGCAGAGCGTGAAAACGACCCCGAATCGAAATTCCGAAGGGCAGAATGGCAACACAAGTTGAAGTTCTTTTTCTGCTGTATTCTTTTTTTCTCGTTTTGTTTGGTTTTCCCAAGCAAACAGAGTAAAGTTTTTATGGAAGATGGGATCGATAGACACTCGTTTATTCGAAAAGATAAAGTCGATACAGACAAAACAAGATGGAGTTTAAGTTCTTCTTTAAATTGCAAATCCTGGTTTCATGTTTCTGAGCAGTTAAGCCTTTTTTTTAAAAGAGATCCTTAAGTCGATAAAGTTGATTTTGGACAAAAGCAATTTTGACACGACAGGTTTTTCATGTTAACAGAAATTGTTTTTATATATCATATTTTACCTTGCTGTTAAAAATATGACAAAATATAAAAAGAGCTTTACCTTTGTTCTTAAAAAAATATTTTAGATAATTTTTGTGTAGTATGAAAGCGATTCAAAAGTACGAAAGGTTTTTTTCTACAAAATGATACAAAAACTATTAAACTATTCCCATAAAAGTTTTGGCAGAATGTTATGCTTCTAAAAATATGTCATGTGGATAGAAAAATAATCCTTTACAGCGAAATTGCTTACCAATATTTGTAGAAATAATGCCTGCCTAATGAGACTTAATTAACAAGTAGATTTAAGATTTTTAGTAATAGATTCAAGCTCACATGGATAGAAAAATAAGGTTAGCTTTTATTTTTTAAAATTTTAATCAAAAATTTTACAAGTAATGCGTACCTAATTACTCCGAGTTAGCAAACACACTAAATATTTTTTTCATTCATACATTTATTGACCTCGGAATGTGAATTGAAAAAAAAACCATATTTTTATAATAATAATTTTGAAAATCTACCTTGTGGGTCTAGAAAACATTATGACAATGAGTTGTCAAAATTTCTGTTGATTTTAAAAGGAATTTTAAAAAATAGTAAAAAATTTCTAGGTTCTGCTGTTGTTGTATATCCTTTACAACAGTAGAGCGTTTGCAAGTCTATTAAATTGCACACCCTGAATATGTCTAATACTAACAATGAATTGCCAATAAAATCCTATCTGGAGAGACCAAGACAAAAAGGAATGTGCTCGTTTGAAATTTATTCCATGAAACACTGGGCAGACAGGAAAGTGCTTAGAGCCATCAAAACATTTCCTAATTATATGGTGCCCACTGAGAAAGCGAATAAAAACATTCTGATCCTGTCTACTAGAATCAAGAGTCAGAGGGCCCTCTGGACGACTACTTTTATGTGAAGTACTAGTGGACAAGTCACATGTAGGTAAGAGTTCCAATAGGTAGTGAGGCATCACTAGTTCCTGCTTTAACCAAGGTGTCCAGATTACCCACGGTGAGAACATGAGAGGGTATCCATTGTAGGTGGATCTGATGAGACAATGAAAGGTCTTTAAGGTTTTTGGGTATATTCACCCCCACACTGTAGGTCCTGAAAACTTTGAAAGTATTAAAAAATTATAAAACCAAGCATAAGAAATTTGATTGAAATTAAGTACATTAATATTTCAGGTTATCGCTAATGATGGTTAGTTTTAAAAAATAATTCTGAAGGTAAGTAATATGATAGAATTATATGTATAATCACACTTTAATTCTATTAGGTTTTATAAATGTCATTATTTCAAGCAAGCCATTTAAGGAAAAATGGATTTGGCTGAATTTTGTAAATGAATATGTAAGTGTAACATAGATGTTAACACTTTGCTGACTGGTGACGAGTTAACACGTCTTTTCATTCCCAAACGTTGTTGACCCGTGACGAGTAAACTCGTCATTGCACTTCAATTATCTTTTTCAATAGATTACACCCAGGGTGATGTAGAATATTGGAATAATGTGACATTTTGTTTTCCCGTATTATTGAATGAGTGACATATTAAAAAAAAATTAGTGGAATACATCTTTGACGCATTTCATTTATTCGAAAACTAAAAATACTTTTTTGGTAGGTGAGTATCTTATTTTCACTATAATATAATTATTTTTTGAATGTCCCTGTTTTGCTTCGGACATATTTTTTATATAAAAAATATATCCGAAGTTTAATTTAATTTCATTCAGTGTATATAAAATTTATTGGAGTTTATTTAGAACTGTTTATTCCCATATTCAATTACAAAACAGTCGGTGACATGCCATATTTTCTGCGTAAAATTCCCGGTCCACAAAGTATTGATAAAATTCAGTGTTGTAACCAAAATCCATAAAATTTCTTTTGAAATCCATTCTGCAAGGAAAAATATACTTCAGTAATAAAAAATTCCAGAAAAAAATAGTGTTAATAAAGTAATATGATACAGAATGTGAATTAAAAAAAACATATTTTTATAATAATAATTTTGAAAGTCTACCTTGTGGTTATGATAATGAATGAATTGTATGACAATGAATTGTCTAAGTTTCTGTTGGCATTTTACCCCTTCCTTCTCACTCCCATTGAAAATGACGGGGTGAAATTTCTACCTCTATTTCTCGCGCCCGTGATATTTCTAGGCTGGCGTGAAAAGTAATGAGCCAAAAATATTAAAACAATCTATTTCTTATGCCCAGAATCATGTTTATCACTCAATATATACACCAGATGGCTGTCCTAGACTATTTGCAATGTTATGTTTTTAGAGATGGTTACTTTATCGTAAACTATATACTTAGTGTTACATAATTTTCTTGAATAAAAAATTGGCTCTTTTATGACCATTTTCTTCAAAGTTATGCAACCGTTAAAGGGTTAAAGAAATTTCAATAAATAGTAAAAAATGTCTAGGTTCGACTGTTGTTGCATATACTCTAGAACAGCAGAGTTTTTTCAATTCAAGTCTATTAAATTGCGGACCCTGAATATATCCAAAACTAACAGTGGATTGCCAATAAAATCATGTCTGGAGAGGCCAAGATAAAAACGAATGTGCTCGGTTGAAAATTACTCCATAAAACACTGGGCAGACATGAAAGCGCTTAGAAGCTTTCTCATGAAATTCATAATCAAAGAAAGCCATTTTTTTTTTTTTTGTTCTACCTTCAAAAAATCATGTGAAACCTATTACAAAATTCAATTCTTCGTTTCTTAACAAGGTTTTATGAAAAAATATATATTAATAAATTGATGAATCCTGTATCCTATTTCGATATAATCTTTCAATTAAAAATAATTGGCTACTCATTCAGACTCCAAAATCCCAAAAGCAACCTTCACTTAAAAAGAAACTGCAATCGATATTTCTTAATTTCAGTTTCTCCGGGACGAATTAGGAATCCAAACCATCACCAAGAGCAATGAGAGAAGCAAAAAAGAAAACTTTCTTGCAGTAATTTACTTTTCTTGGAAGTAGAACAGGAAGATCGATACTGGAGAGTCAACTGTTTAGCTATTTCGAGATGGGAGGGGGGTATTTCGGAGAATGCCGGGGCTATTTTTAGAAGCCTGGACGTAAAAAAGAAGGTTATACGTGTCTTCGGGCAGGGGTTTGCTTTAAAAAATTTCCCTTTTATAGTATATGATTCTGGATGCTGGAGAAAGTAAGAGTGCTGCTATGGATAATTTCTTTTAAATCGCTTTTTTTATGATTATGAAATTTTTGCAAGAAGAGTTGGGAAAAAAGTAGTTAGAAATTAGTCTCGGGTCTTAGTAAGAAAGTTTCGGAAATAGTGGAGTTGCATTTTAATTCTATTTTAAATATTGTTCTGTAAGGTATATTCTTGTGTTCGGTAATTTGAGAAGAAAAAATATCACAGAAAAGGGAAGAGGGTTAATTTAATCTTTGCTGTGCAGTTACATGTTTTTATTTCCATTTATAAATTTCCCATGAATGTTTCAAAGGGTAACAACAATAAATGTTTGGAGACCTTTTTTTAAATGCTTTTAGATAAAATTTTTTAGCAAAGAACTATATATTTTAATACCTGTACTAGAATTGGAAAAATACAATAACGGTTGCTGTGTGAATAGCTCTACCATTAAAAATACAAACAAAATAGTTATTTTTACTTCTCAAAAAGTATATTGGTAAAAGGGAACTATTTTTTTATTGCAGAATTGTTATAATGCGAACCTTTGCAGTGCAGCCATTTCTACATGCTTGCATTTCTATTCATAAATTTCCCATGAATGTTCCAAAGGTTCACAATAAATGTTTGGAGACTTTTTTTTAAATGCTTTTAGATAAAAATTGGTTGAAAAGGCCTATTTATTTTAATTCGTGTACTAGAATTAAACTGGAAACCTAGAAAAATACAAAGATGGTTGCTGTGTGAATAGTTCTACCTTTAAAAATACAATATATTTTTTTACTTCTCAAAAAAAATATTGTTAGAAAGAACTTTTTTTTTGCAGAATTGTTATAATGTGATTCATGTTACTGGGATATTCCTTAATTTTGAATGTGACCATTAAGCTTATTTAAAAGACATATTTTTTTGTAAAAAATAAAATGTCATGTACTATAGGGAATATATATAAGCTGAATTTCAAAAATAGACAGTAGATGAGCTTAATGTTTGCTAACTGAAATTTGAATTAAAAAATATTAGAAATAATAAGAATTTATTATAAATCAAAATAATGCCAATAAACCCATTTCGAGTTCAGAATGACTTTCAAAGCATATACAAAGACAATATATGAGAATTGGTTATTCATTTTGATAAGAACTGAATCAAAGTTTTTCTAAAGTGATTTAGGAGAAAACCATTTCTAGAATATTAAGATAAAATCAATAAACTGCAAAATATTTAAAAAAATACAGTTATTATAAAAGGTCTATGTATTTACTTAATTTTTTATTTATTGTAAATGTATTCAATAGTATGCCAGGTAAAATAGCGTTTGCTTAATCAGATAATTTCTTTTCCATGATTTTACTTTTTCATGATTATGAAACTTTTTACAGAATTTGGTAAATAGTATTCAGGTACTTATCTTAGATAAAATTGTTGCTAAGTTTGCTTACTTTTATATAATTAACATTATTTTTTAAAATCTAGCAGGAGTATTGTGATTTGAAAAGAAAAAAAATATTAGAAGAAGAAAAATATATGAAGTAAGATTAGAATAAATATCAGAAGAAGAAAATATTAGCAAAATATTAGAAGAAGATAAATCAAAAAAATTTAAGGTGAAAAATAAAATCTATAGACGTTAAATATGTGCACCAAATCTATGTAGCTCCCTTCGTTTCATAGTTCTTGCATTAACTTATATTCGAGTAACGGGAAAAACAGAGTTTCTCAGAACAGTTTTTACTTAAAATTTGATAGAAATCTACAGATTTGGTGCAAAGATTATAAACAAAATTTCAACCCTCTAGCTTAGTTATTTTTGAGTTTCTTTGTCACATATGGACAGACAGATAATGGATATTTACCAAAAATGTATTCTTCGAACTCAGAAAGGTAAACAAGGAAAATCCTCAAATTCTGGAGTTCGAATCATTTGATGATGAGAGAGTAAATATTAGAATTAATATATATAAGAGAGAATTAATATATATATATAAATTTGATATGAGAAAGTAAAAAAGATGGTATATAACTACGTCATTGCCATATTTTAAACTCCGTTTATCGTTAACATCTATTCCATCCATCTATGAAATCAATGTATATTTAAGAACTGTATATTTAGGAAAATGCTGTATATTTAGGAACATAGGAAAGTTTCATACTTCTCTCAAATCCAGTAGCTAGTTTATATATATACTTCGAATTTTTTTTCTTTAAGCTTTATCCTTCAATATTATATTTGCCTTTATAGAGCTTACTTCGACATTATAATGTCACAAACTTACCCCTTAGAGACTGGTCTGCACCTTCTCTTTTACAGCCTTTTTACGACCTCCGCTTTTAAAAGGCTTTTATCATTGATTCTTCGAACAAGAATCATTCGTTTGGAACATAAGACCTATAAACATTCACCATTTGGACCCAGCACTATAACCGTTTGGTTGTTTAAGATAGCCGTTTGGACCCTAATACATTTTATGGAGGATGTGTTTTGTAAGCATTTCAAAACAATTTCGAACTATTACAATGGTAATACTAGCTGTTAAAGATTCAGAAACAAAAGTAACTGAATATTACAAATATGAGGTAATAGTAAAAATTTCCATTTAGTTATAATTCTAAAATATTAGAAACTGAATGCTCTCTGGCTATATAATTCAGTGTTATTATATATATATATCTTTTTCATTTTGTTGTAATTATAATTCTATTGTATTCCTTTTTACTTTGCATATATTTCTAATTTACTTAGACTCCTCTGTATTTTGGTAGTAGCAGCATTAGCACTCTGTAAATACAATAGTAATTTTTTAATAGTTTTTTTGAAATTATATATATATATATATATATATATATATATATATATATATATATATATGTGTGTGTGTGTGTGTGTGTGTGTATGTATGTACGTATGTATATATATATATATAATATCAGTGTAAACAAAGACTTAATAACATCGTTTATTGTCTAAGGAAGACTTATAAATCTTGCCCATCAATCACAAATTAGTATTATTATAGTCTTTCAGTATATTATTTATGCTTACTGTTATTTTTATTTTCCCTTTTCTCATTTGTGACTTTTCTTTATGCCTGAAAGCTATTGTTTAGCAGTAAATCTTATAAGTTTGATTCCCACAAAACAGGATCACAATTGTTTTGGAATAATGTATTTTCATGTTTGAAATAATGTTTGGATATTTTTCAATCATGAGGGAACTGGAACCCTTATTATTCTTATTGAAAATGTTGATCCAAGAACCAATAAGTTTGATTAATGATAGGATTAAATTGAAGAAACAGATTTGATATAGTTTTCCTCAAGGTAGACAAAAAATTTTAGTTAGAATATTATAATATACTAAAAGTTTACATCAGGATATTGGTAAAATTTTGAGTACTACCAATATCCTGATGGTAATATTTATATGAGTGCTTACCATCATATATAAATTACTGATACAAAAGAACAATAAATTTAATTATTATTTGGAATGTATTGAAAAAGCAAGTTTCAGGTAAGTTTCTTCAATGTAATTATTAATTTTAAGTAAAAATATGTAAAACATGTTAACATTTTACTATCAGGATAGTGCAGCTCTGATTTTCATTTTGAAAATACTAATCCAAGAGACCGATAACTTTTTTTAATGTTTGGATTGATTTGAAAAACCAAATTTTCAGATAGTTTCCCTCAAGAAAAATCAGCACTTTTTTGTAATAATATGTATAACAAGCCAACAGTTTACCATCAGGATTCTGGAGCTCCGACTCTTATATTGGAAATATTGATTTAAGAGACAGGCCAATAAGTTTGATTAATATTTGCATTAAATTGAAAAACCAAATTTCAGGTAGGTTGGCTCAAGAAAGATCAACACATTTAGTAACAATATTATAACATATCATTGTTTTACTATCTGGACACTGTAACTCTGAATACCATACTGGAAATTCTGATGCAAGAGACGAATAAGTTTGATAAGCATTTCTATTGTATTGAAAAAGCAAAGTTCAGGTAGATTATCTCAAGACAGATAAATAGTTTTTAGTAATAATATGTATAATATGTTAATATTTTGCTATCATGATGCTGGAACTGTGACTATAATATTGAAAACACTGATTCAAGAGATCAATAAGCTTGATTAATGTTTAGCTTGCCGACGTCCTGACATAGGGGTAACGTATCTTCCCCGGGTACGAGTCTCGGTTCGGGCATGGTTGTTATTCTGTGTTCTATTTGTGAATAGCAGGAATGTGCCCCCTGTAAAAAGTTATTGCGCAAGCAAATGTGAAGCATGAAGCTGCTAAGTCTTACTCTTGGCCCTAGTCGGCGCTGCTGAAAAAACAAGAGACGTTAATTTAGGTTTAAATCGCTGACAGCTTTATGTCAGCTGGCTTATAAAGTGCCATGGGTAGCAACAACAACAGCAATGTTTAATTTGTATTTAAAATGCAGATTTTCAAGGAAAATTTGCCAGATGCATGAAATTGTGTGTACTTAATAGTGACATCAAAGTGGAGTACAGTTCTTAAAACCATTGCGTATTTCGGGCCGTGGTAGCCTAGTTGGTGGAGTGCCTGTCTCGTAATCGAAAGGTAGTGAGCTCTGTCCTCGTCTCGGCCAAAGATCGCCGTGCTGGCTAATGGCAATTGGGACACGTTCAATAGCTCGTGACTACAAAGTCCTCCAAGTTCCGATAACAAATGATACCTCTGGGGGTACTGAATCGGGGGTGAGTCGGTCTCTGATTCGGATCTAAATTCTGACTTGCAGATGGATGAATGAGTATATGAATGAGTCCAACCGCTTTCTAAAAAGGGTTGTGTCGTGTGTGCGTCGAGCAAAAATCGTACTTTCACCTGAACGGTGCTCGTTAACAACCAAATGCGCACACTTCTGTCTTCATTCGAAAGAGATAAATGGTATGAAAGTAGCATTAGACCAACCCGACCCGATTGCATATTTCGATATATGCCTAGACGAAACATCTTATGAATAAATGATAACCCATGTTTTGGACTGACAAATTTCAGAGAACTCACTGTATTGTTTCCTTCTAAAGGTTACAGAAATGGTTGCTTCATTCTTCAAAACATTCGGAACAAAATGGTATTTCAAATTCAATTACCAAATTACATGACAGAAATAATCCAGCCACTTCATTTTAAGCTTCTTTTTCCAATATCCAGTAACACTTTGAAAGCTCGCTCTAATTATAATGAAACGAAGTAATTTTTTTTAAAATAAATTCTGTCCTAGAGGAAGCTTTCGGAGACGCTAGAGACAAATTAAATTAATGACAGTTTAAAAGCCTTCCATATTGATTCGGAGCCTCCAGACCTTCATTACCTTTATATTAGTTCATTAAATGCCCCGAAGAAAAATTAAGTTTAAGTAGTGGGGCGGAATCACTGGAGATATGAAACCAGGTTAAAAGACTGAAAAAAATAATAATAAAGTAGAGAAAATTCTTAACGACTCGTGTACTATCTTTCAGACTAGCTGCAGAATTTTTGCGAAAGTCCTTATATTAAGAAAGGAAAATAAATCGGAAACATATTCGTTTTAAAAAGAATCTCTTAATGTTGAAACAAACAGATTTGTGAAATGTGAGGATATCTGACTGAAAACATATTAATGAATTTATTTTTTTGAAAGTGTTAGTAGATAAATTACGAATTTAATTCTTGGGATAATTTAAAAGATCTTTCATGTTAAGAAACACCTAGTTTCATGTTGAGATTAACCTTACTAGGAAGTAAGTTAATTTTAATAAAAACTAAAATTCTTAATTAGTTAATGAGATCTCTTGATGTTGAAACAAACAGATAACTTGAGGATGGCTGACTGAAAACATATTAATTAATACTTATTAATGAATGAATGTATTAATAAATTTATGTTTTTGAAAGTGTGAGTTGATAAATTGCAAATTTAATTCTTGGAAATTAATTTTGGATTTTAATTTTAAAGTTTCATGTTAAGATACTTAACCTTATTAGGCAGCACATTAATTAATTTAATAAAAACTAAAATTCCGAATTAGTTAATTAGATCTCTTAATGTTGAAACAAACAGACTTGTGTAATGCGAGGACGGCTGACTGAAAACATATTAATTAATAATTATTAATGAATAAGTATTAATAATTTTTTTTGAAAGTGTTAATTAATAGATTACGAATTTAATTCTTAGAATAATTTTAAAGTTTCATGTTAAAATAAACCTTATTAAGCAGTACGTTAATTAATTTAATCAAAACTAAAATTCTTAATTAATTAATTAGATCTTTTAATGTTGAAACAATCAGACCTGTGCAATGCGAGGATGGCTGACTGAAAAAACATTAATGAATTTATTTTTTTGAAAGTGTCAGTTGATAAATTACGAATTTGATTCTTGGAATATTTTAAAAGATCTTTCATGTTAAGAAACATCTAGTTTCATGTTAAGATTAATCTTACTAGGCAGCAAATTAATTTTAATAAAAACTAAAATTCTTAATTAGTTAATTAGATCTCTTAATGTTGAAACAAACAGATTTCTGTAATCCGAGGATAACTGACAGAAAACATATTAATGAATTTATTTTTTTGAAAGTGTGAGTTGATAAATTACGAATTTAATTCTTAGAATAATTTAAAAGTTTCATGTTAATATAAACCTTACTAGGCAGCAAGTTAATTAATTTAATAAAAACTAAAATGTGTAGGAAAAAAATGTGTTTTAGAAATCCAGCATTTGAATTGATTGAAGCAAAGATTATGGTACTTCGGTTGCCAGTTTTAAAGCATGTTATAGAGACAAAATAATGCGTTTGTGCCACTTTTTAAAGTCAAATATGGGAAGAATAAGAAAAAGTAACAATTTACCCCTAATTTAACATTTTCAATCAATTGATTTTCATAATAATTTTATTGAAAATTCCGTAAATGTCTTTACAATACATCAAGACAGCCCTATGACAAACAATATTTTTTATAATAAATTTTTGTAAAG
Source organism: Argiope trifasciata (assembly GCA_026543055.1). Classification (NCBI taxonomy): domain Eukaryota; kingdom Metazoa; phylum Arthropoda; class Arachnida; order Araneae; family Araneidae; genus Argiope; species Argiope trifasciata. Next base: position 1,171,699 of record JAPMOQ010041001.1, on the reverse strand, counting down.
CATTTTGCGACTACCTTGTATATCGAAAAAAGATAAAATTATCAAGCTGTAATATCCAGCTACAATGGTATAAATGAACGACTTTTAACCTACCAGAGGGCGTGGCCGTCATACCAACATAAAAGTTCGCTCGTATTTCCCACATACGCTATAGTAAAATGTACATTTTCAAAAGCGTAATTATTAAAATTATATTGTAAATAGTTTAGGATTGCAATAATAAACATAGATTGCAATAACAATATAAAACGACCACAGGTTAACTGAATTGCTTTAAAAATAATATTAATGAAATTTCCGATATATTGACAGAACAATTTTCATATAAACTATAGAAGTGCAAAAATAATACAGAATTTATGTATAACAAGGAAAAGGTAATTGAAAGTTAGATATGAAAAGGAGGAAAATAGTTTCTATGCTATTTCATTGCAGCGTTGCAATTTGAGCAAAGGTGTTTAGTGCGTTCCAAACATATAAATTTCTCGCAAATCTCATACCTGAAGCTCGTGATTCTAGTCCGCTTTTCGTTTTGACAGAGTTTGCATTTTTTCCCCTGACGTCGCATCTTCCACTTCTTTATACCTAGTTCAGTTTTTCTCTTTAGCACCTTTAATTTTAGCTCACTTTGTAGAGACTTGGGTACTTTTATTCAACATTTTCTCTCGTAAGTGCATTTGCCAATTGTCTCCAGTCTAAAACAACTCACATTTTTTTGTAAAATCATACAAAATTAGATGTGACAAAAACTTACATGAACGGTCGCGCGTATCTCTAAAATACAGATCGGCAGAGACCTCTTAACACCACAAACTTACGACGACAACTGAAAGTAGGTCCAAGGGAGGGGGACAAATAGCCAAGGACAGGTGTTCCCAGCGCCACCAGATCTAAAGGCATAAAACGAAATTCATCTCTAGTGCATCTCTCACATACGCGCTCCAGCTGGGGGGTTAATAAAAGAATTTTTCATAATTTATACCGTAATATTATTGTCACTGCAGAAAAAAAGCATAAAATTCAAAAATCATATCCACCAGATCCCATTCCCAAGCAAATACTTGAGGCGGAAATTTTTCATGGAAGTCATTATCATTTTCCCTTGTGAAACACATTAAGTGTGACCACCAGACGAACAGAATATCCCTTCAAATGATCCGGAAAAAAAAAGATGGTAGATTCCATGAGAAAAGGAGAGTTAGCCATATTCCAGTACAAAATGCCAGACGACTCGTTGCTGGAATAATTTATATCTCGGAGATCTCAAGAGAACAGTTTTCCAGCTTTTATCCCGCTTTTACCAAAGAAGTGGAAAAAAAAAAGAACGGGAAAAATTACGGCGCTTTATCGCTAGTTAGGAAAGCTACGTTTTCTGTCTGTCCTGGGTGAGGACCTTAAGTGTCTTTTTTCGAGTAGGAATGTTGCTGCTGTAAATGCCTGCAGTATTTTCTGGAATAAAACTTCTGCTTTTGTTAAGCCGCGGTTTGATCTCATTGAAAAGTTAAGGCGCTTAGCTCGATTTGAAGAACAAACTGCTTCTGGCTTTTGAGTCACTACGGTTACAGCTAATTAGCGAGTACAAATGAATGTTGCCACACAGCTTAATGATGTCGTACAGAAAAATGCTGTTTATTACTAAGAATTACGGTCAAGAGAAAATGTTTTCGATTTCTGGATAACTGTTTTTAACCTCTTTTGAATGGTTGTTTACTAAATTTTCGCTATTTGGTTCTAATTTGATGGGCCAAAACGACACAAATTATTTCTTCAAGCAACAAAATTTAAACGATATTATATTACATTACATTAACCCTAAAATGCATGAATTTTTTTTCAAATACTGCATACGCTTTAAATAGTTGCATATAATTTTAGCAGAATTCTCTTTTTTGGAGTACAAACGCTGCTTCTGTAAATGCCTGCAGTATTTTCTGGAATAAAACTGCTTTTGTTAAGCCGCGGTTTGATCTCATTGGAAACTTAAGGCGCTTAACTTGATTTGAAGAACAAACCGCTTCTGGCTTTTGAGTCATTGTAGTTACAGCTAATTATGGAGTACAAATGAATGTTGCCAAACAGCTTAATGATGTCGTAAGGAAAAATGCTGTTTATTCCTGAGAATTATGGTCAAGGAAAATGTTTTAGATTTCTGGAGAACTGTTTTTAATTTCTTTTGAATGGTTGTTTACAAAATTTTCGTTAATTAGGTTTAATTTAATGTACCAAAACGACACAAATTATTCCTTCAAGTAGCAAAATTAAATATATATATAAATTTTATTAACCCTAAAATGCATGAATTTTTTAAAAAAAAGTGTATATGTTTTGAATAGTTGCATACAATTTTAGCAGAAATATTTAAAAAATCTACTTTATTTTTTGTTTTGAAATTGTGTTTGTTGTTGGAATATTTATAGAAATGTTTATTTTTATTGTGTGTTTTAACAAAAAAATTAAAATTTACCAGTTGGATACATTATGAATTAAGCAATATCCCATTGGCAAGTCATATTATAACAATCCTGCAATAAAAATAAAAGTCTCTTTTCGCAATATATTTTTTATAATGGAAATAAAATATTTTGTTAATATTTTTAATGCTAGAATTATTCGTACAAAAGACATCTTGGTATTTTTCTGAATTTCCAGAGCAAATATAATCCTAGTTTGACTTTTGGCATATGTTAGAGTTTTCCGCTAATGTTTATCAAAACGCATTAAAAAAGAGGATTTCCAAACATTCGTTGTTTCTCTTCGGATAATAAATGGAAATAAAAATGTGCAGTTTAATGGTAACATGATGCATTGTAGAGTTAATGGATCCCGAAAAAGATATTTTGAATGCTATAATTCATTAAAAATATTTTCATAATCCTCTTTTCTCCGAAATTCAGTTTCAAGTAATAAAAATTAGATTTCTGTATATTCAATTTAGAATTTTTAATTATTTAAAAACAACAGCTAATAATTCCAAAAAGGTTTAAAAACTATCCATAAAAGAATAATTTTTAACGGAATTTATGTTTTATACATTAATTGATCTCTTTCGAATATCTAGAATGTTCTCATGCTTATTAGTATTCTATTTGTTAAGCTATTAGTATGGAAACCATTTTATTTAAGCTTTCTCTTTGTTATTTCAACTGAATTGCTGGTAATTGTTTTTTATCTTCTACACCATACGTAAACGAAATAGATAGGAAGCGGATTGCAAAATCCATAACAATACTGTTCTTAGAAAGATGCAAATTCGAAAAACAGCATACAGTATAAAGCATAACTCATTATCATTTCAGCACATTCTTCTTCACTGAAATATACTATTACTTAGGTAAGCCATATCACACAACTGCGAATTTAATTTCTTTGTTTGTATTCTACTATTTCTCAAAGATTTCGCAAATAGTCCTCTTTTCAAATATCTTTTAATTTTCTATCGACTCCAATTTATCAGAGTTTGGAATAATATTAATACAATGCAACTGTCGATTAATTATTGTGAGAAATATGCCTGATTAATAAATGAAATATCTATCTGAAATACATTGATGGAAAAAAAATCCCAACATTAAGAAAAAATTATTGTACAGTAATGAAATTTTAGGAATACATTTGCCTAGGCAACATATTTAATTGATTAAAGTTTCAAGATCACAGGTAGAGCCATTGGCGAGAAGAGCCATTTCAAATGTAAAATGTTGGTACATTAGTAACCGGTGTAACCGCCAGAATTTTGAATGCAAGCATGCAAACGTGCACGCATTGTGTCGTACAGGTGTCGGATATCAGTTTGTTGGATGGAGTTCCATGCCCGTTGCACTTGGGCAGTCACTGCAGGGATGGTTAATGCTGGTTGCGGATGACGCTGGAGTTGTCGTCCAATGATGTCCAATACGTGCTCGATTGGAGAAAGATCTAGTGATCTAGCAGGCCAAGGCAACATGTCGACACTCTGTAGAGCATGTTGAGTTACAACAGCGGTTATCCTGTTGGAAAACACCCCCTTGAATGCTGTTCATGAATGGCAGCACAACAGGTTGTATCACTAGACTGACGAACAAATTTACAATCAGGTTACGTGGGATAACCACGAGAGTGCTCCTGCTGTCATACGAAATTGCTCCCCAAACCATAACTCCAGTAGTAGGCCCTATGTGTCTAGGCAGCAGACAGGTCACTAGCAGGCGTTCACCTGGCCTCTTTCTAACCAACAAACGGCTATCACTGCGACCAAGGCAGAACCGGCTTTCGTCAGGAAACACAACAGAACTCCACTCCGTCCTCCAATGAGCTCTAGCTTGACACCACTCACGTCGTAAACGGCAGTGGTTTGGAGTCAGTGGAATGCACTGTGCAGGGCGTCTGGCTCGGAACTGTCCTTGGAGTAACCGATTTGTAACAGTTCGTTGTGTCACTGTGATGCCAACTGCAGCTCGAATTTCAGCTGCAGACGCAGTACGATTAGCCACAGCCATACGCCGAATACGACGGTCTTCCTTCTTAGTAGTACCACGAGGCCACCCGGAACCTGGTCTTCTTGAGGCAGTACCTTCCCTTGACCACTGCCGCCAATGCTCATGCACAGTGGATACATTCCTGCCAAGTCTTTCAGCAATATCGCGGAAAGAAAACCCACCTTCTCGTAGCCCTACAACATGACCTCGTTCAAACTCAGTGAGCTGTTGATAATGGCTTCTTCGTCTTCTCAGAGGCATCCTTGACTGACATTAACCCACTACGTCAAATCTCAACTGTAAATAACGATCACGAACCTTACACCGCTTATTTAAAGCAAACCTCATTTTCATGTTTATAGTGTCGCTACTAGCGCCACACTTACGCGCGTAGCTCGAAATTTGAATCGACGTCATCTTTCAGATGTATAAACACGCCTACCAAATTTCGTTTATCTAGCACAGCTCGTTCCTAGTGTTGGTGATTTTTTTCCCATCAGTGTATGTTCTCTTATTAGAAAGAATACAAATGTCAACAAAGAATTTACTTTTCTTTCTAGGCATTCCAGCACTTTTCTGGAAAATTTCTCTTCTTTTCTGTATAATGTCGATGTTGCAGTCGTTGATCTTTGAAAGTGAACAACGTCATGTGAGATCAACAAATTACTTTGAATTCCTAATTATTGGTTCTAGGGAAATATTTGAATATGATTGTTTATTTTGCAATTTTTAATTTTGTAATTAATTTAGTTTTATAATTTGTAATTAATAAATATTCCAAATTGAAAATGACAGACTCATCTGAATTTAAAAATCAGTATATCTTTGCTAATTTTTCAGATAAAAGCGTGGTAACTTAGTATGTTAATAGATGAAAGAAGAAAACAATTTCATTAATTGACAATTTTAAGTTATAAAAACAGTATAAAAATGTATTTTTTAAATAATTTTTACTCTCAGTTTTTAAAACAAATGGTATATTTTTCTAAAATCTTCTTCATTTTTAATGAAACCTTGAAATTCGAAGTATATATCTAATTGCAAGGTTTCATTAAAGATGTTTAGTGAAACCTTGGTTTCATTAAACCAAAGTTTCAAATTAAATTTACAGTATAATAAAACAATTAAATTTATATTGTAAACTTGCAAGGTTTCAAATTAAATTTATAGTATAATAAATTTCATTTGAATTATTCCAAATTCTGCAATGAAGGTGCATAATTTAATAATGAAACCACATTGCTAAGAAAAGTAAAAATTGTGACAAAATATTTACTTTAAATATACATTTCTTATTTACTTTTATCAACAGCACGTTATTTAATTTGATACACGAATAAGCAACTGTAATACTTATTTTTCTAATCTTTCATATTGCGTTCATCTCTTTTTAAGTGATAAATTTTAAAATATGCACGCATTCTGTAATTTAAGTCGTATCAATATCAGAACAAACCAAATGCAGCAATATATCTGGCACGCAGTTACTTTTATAACAGTAATTGCTCACAATTTTTTTCTCAAAATTTTAATTTATTAAACATTAAAATGAAGTTTCTTATTATTTTTTCTCAATAACAAAATAATCTATTATCTATAACTCATAAACATTTTCATTTCACTCAATTTTTTGAAAATTTTAAGATTATTCTTTTTTTAGTACTTTTTAAAAGCTTATTATGGCCTTAACTTGCAACAAACACATTTCTATTAAATTTTTCACTCTTATGCTTATATCAATTTTAACTTTATAATGAAAAAATATTCTCTTTCGATATTAATTCCAAAGCAGAATTTGTACTTTCACTTGTATTGATTCACGTATTGATGGTTAAATGTTGGCATTTTTTTCTGCAACTGGAATGCTGATAAAGAATTGATGCTACGTGCCGAATACAACGGTTGATTGAATCAAGCCAAGCATCGATGAAACAGAGAAATCATGCCTAAGGCCTTATCATCTAAGTTTTGGAGGAGATGGTCTTTTTTTTTTTCGTTAAGCAGTATCTTGTTCTTTCAGTTTTCATTGATTTAATTACCATACCCTTGTATCATGATGAGCATTCTGCCTAATATTATTTCAGTCACACAATTTAATCTTATACCTGCCCTCTTTGGTTACAGAAAATGTAAAGTGACCCACGGAGAAGGCATGTTAATGATATGCTCCTGGGACGAGGCTATCTGCTCATTCTACAGCTGCTTTCGAGATTAGTGATGTAAGTCGTATAGGCATATGATGTAGCCTTATGGCAATAATTACTTCTTTACTAATTTTATGAAGATATTACACCTTGACTGGAAAAATTATTCAGTTTTGCATCTGCCGTTGTATTATCTGTAACATATAAACCACTTTCATTTCACTCAATTTTTTCAAAAATTTAAGATTACAGTACATTTTTAAAACTTATTTTGGTCTCCACTTGCAACAAATACATTAAAATGTTGTTTTGAAATCTTTCACTTTTATGCTTTTTTCGATGGCAGCTTTATGATAAAAAATTATTTTCTTTCGGCCTTAATTCCATAGCAGAATTTTCCCTTTCACTTGTATTGATTCACATGTTATTGCTTTCATGTTGGCATTTTTTTCTACAACTGGAATGCTGTAAAAGAATTGAGGCTACAACAGTTGATTCAATCAAGCCAAAAGTTGATGAAGCATGGAAATCAAGCCTAAGGCATTATCATCTAACTAAGTTTGGGAGAAGAGTTTTTTTTTTTTTCGTTTTTTTTTTTTCATTTAGAAGTACCCGGTTCCTTCAGTTTTTATTCATTTAATTACCATTTCCTTGTATCATGATGAATATTCTGCCTAATATTATTTCAGTCACACAATTCCTCCTTATACCTGCTCTCTTTGGTTACAGCAAGTGGAAAGTGACCCACGGAGAAGGCATGTTAATGATATGCTCCTGGGACGAGGCTATCTGCTCATTCTACAGCTGCTTTCGAGATTAGCGATGTAAGTCATTTGTGTTGTGTAAGCCGTATATGCATACGGCGTTGCCGTATGGCAATAGTTTCTCCATTACTAATTTTATGAAAGTATTGCGCATTGATTGGAAAACTGATTCAGTTTTGCATTTGCCCTGGTATTTATACAAATAGTGCTAAATGTAATTTGCAATTTAATTTATTTGCATGTTTGACTAAATATTTATCTAATAAAAGAAAAGCGCTTCAGATTTTGTTTTAAGGTATAAGTATTTCAAGACATTTTAAATATAATTCCGAAGAGAAATGGTTAACGCAAATTATAATTCCCTTTTCAACCATATTTCCAATCAGGATTAATTCAAATTCCACATACATTTAAGAAATATAGTTAATCTGTCCATTTGTAAGCCTTAAAAAACCGACAATTAAAAAAACAATTTAGATATATCTGAGAGTTTAAATTATTTTTATTGTCCTTATTAATTAATTAAAATCATTCAATGAATATGTTTCTCACATAGATCTGTTGTGAGTTTAATGAGGCATTTTGAATATGTTGGATGAATGGCCGGATATTCATAAAAATCTATTTATTACACATTCAGTAGGCACATTTATAATATTATTAGCTGATATTTACATATGTACAGTAATATTGATAATGTTGTTAAAAATGTTAAATAAAAAAAAAGATTATAGATAGTTTAGATTTTAAATCATGTCTTTTAGAAGAATACAAGTAGAGATTGCAATACCTGGATATCAGTATTTTGAGCCGCTTGTACAATTTTGTAATGCCGATATTCACAAGTTTAAATTCCATTTTTTCAGTATTTACTAGAAACTTTTTGAATTGCCTCCACTATATGTCCAGGGATAGCGAAAGTAGGGAAATAGTATACGTTTTTGTTTTAATGTCTCTCTAATGGGCGAGATTAATTAGAATGTGGATATAAAGTTGCATCGTACAACCAACAGAAGTGATAAAATATTGTTTAACAACGAAATGTAAAATCCTCCGAGCTTTTAGGAATGCATTCGGATGGGTTTAATTTAAAATATATATGTTAATATTTGATTCTGAAACACGTTGGAAGAGTTTACTTCTAAAGGTGGGCTTACACGAGGCTAATTATTGCGTGCAATAGAAGAACACGCCTTCTTCCAGAAAATCACGTGACCAGAACGGGACAATTGCAAATGATTATCCCATCTGGATAAACGCTTTTCATTGTCTCAATTGTTCACACGAATATAATGCTGGGACAACAGAAAAGAGGCAGGCAACGGTTGCGCGCAATAGTTAGCTTCATGTGAACCCACCTTAATGATAGAACTACTTTTGAAACTGAGAAGAAAGAAAGTGAGAACAGAACTGCTTTTGAAACTAAACCTGTAAATTAATTTTACAAGAAGTCAATTTGACTTAATATTCAGAACTGTATCAGCGCTTCTTCCAATAAAACTGGTTGTTGAGGCCTTATGTCGGAAAGATTCTAATTTATTAACAGCTAATGCAACAGTAAATTTCATGTTGTCGTCACTGACAGAACAACACACATCACTATATGAAGTATTATATGGGGCCGCGGTGGCCTGGTGGTAAGGTCTCGGCTTCTGAACCGGACGGTTTCAGGTTCGAAACTCGATTCTACCGAGGAACCGTCATGTGAGGAGGTCTCTTGCATGTAAAACCTGTCAGACCAAACGTCCTCCAGCTGGTGTGGTGTGGAGAGGGGGGTGCCAGTTCAGGTGCGACCTCGTCATCTGATCTTGGTTCAAAATGACGAGGTCCGTCCCGAAATAGCCCTCGAGTTGCTTTAAACGGGACGTTAATATAACTAAAACTTAAAAAAAACTGAAGTATTATATATTACATTGAAAAATTGCTCAGAATAAAGGCTTACCGAAATAGAAAATGCATCACTGTATTTACATAATTTAAAAATTGAAAATGAAGAAAAGACACTAATCAGTTCAAATCTGATCAAGTTTATAGTAAATTTTCTTAAATTTTTTTATCCACAGACCACCAGAGACATACAAACTAACATTCATTTTTATTTATATAGATTACATATTAGATTATTTTACTATGCCTATAACCATCCCGTAACAGCAAGTAATAAGTATTCAACGTTTCATTGCACTCGGATGAGTGGTACGGCAGCGCATAAGAGACATGTAGACAAACATTCATTTTTATTTTTAAGGAAATATTGAGTATACATAAATATAAGAATTTTCAAAATTTAAATACATTTCTAAGTAAACTTAAGCGAAATCTGAGAGATATCTGTAAATTTTGGAGCATATTACTGTACAAAAACAGTTTTTTATGCCCTTGAAAATAGTTGTCTAATTTTTATTACATCAAAACATTTTCTGGTGTTACTTTCCATAGTTTAAGTTGCTGCATTTATACACATGTAACTAACCAGTTCACATCCAATTTTTCAACCCCACTTATCATTAATATAATTTAAAATTTCAAAAATAATCAAATATAAAATATAGTCACTCTACGATGCTTTGAACTGAATGTTCGAATTTTCTATTATCAATTCATTCTCAGTGGCGAATACAAATCAAAATAAATATAAAAAAATCCTAATAAAAAATAAATGAATATAATAATTATAATAAACAAGTAAATTTATAAAATAATTATACTAAATAATAAATAAAATAATCGTAATAAAATTATAAAAAATAATCGTAATAAATAAATGACTAAAATAATCATAATAAGTAAATAAAGCAATGATACTAAAAATTAAATAAAAGAATCATTATAAATAAATAAAATAATAATAATAAAGAAAGAAAAATAAGATAAGGAAATAATAATAAGGAAAGAAAGGAAAAAATAATAAAAAAGAAAGAAAGAAATCAAAGCGAAAAGCGAATGATTCTGTTTAAATATCTTACGAGAATAATATAATTAATAATTTACGAACTAAATTTACCATAAATATTTTATTGTTGTCGTTATTAGTCTGTAGTTATTGAGTAAAGTGAGAAATAAAAGCAAAGACCAATGGACCTTTCAACTAGAAAATATGACTTTTTCAGTTTTGCCAGTTTTCTGTTTTTAGAGAACAGAAACCTCAAATATGGAAGCCAACTGGAAGACGATTAGTCGAATTTATGAAACAAAAACTGTTGTTATCCGAAAACAAATATAAGTTTCGAATAGACAATCTATCATACGACCAAAAACTCTACTTCCTTTGTGGAGCTCATTTATCTTTCTTGAACGTGACATTTTTGGATTCCAAAATCTCTCTTTTTAGCTTAAAAAAAAAAGAGTTTTGCCTCATGATTATTTCTTCTCTGAAGCTCTTTATCCTCACTTGCAGATGAAAAGACGTATTACCGTTCTTTAGTTTGAAATTTTGTTGCTTTTTTCTCTAGAAGAAGCCGTCCAATGAAAGGAAATGGTTAAAAACAGTTTATTTTATTTCAAATGGTTTTATTTAAAAAAGTAAGGTTTGAATATTTTCTTGGAGAAAAGTTAGGTCGTTAGATTTACAGCTTTTAGAAAAGCTTTAAAATTTCATATTTTGTGAAATCTTCCATACTTTTTTTCATAAAAATAATAGCAAGCGAGTATTTAAATTGAAATTATTGCAAATGAAACTGTAATTTGGAGCACAAAATTGCTGAATCATCAAATAAAACGAATATCCAATAAAATCTGTCATTTGTGTAGACACATTTTTTCAATTTTAGGATTAATATAATCATTGCAACTATTTATCATTAACTATTTTTCTAATTTCATCCGTTGATTGAAATGAATGGTTTTATTTCTGTTCAACATCAAACAAAATAAAACTGAAAGAATTAAAATCAGCTTCAATAGTCTCCCCAAAGCCTTCTCTTATGCTCTCCAACAAACTTACCGTGCCAAGGAACGTCTTGCACGACACTAAGTTGCAATAATTGCAAAATATTTTTTTGGTGTGAATTTAGCATTTTCACCGAATCTATCTTGTCATGCTTGGCGAGTGTTTTGGCGATTGATGCCTGGCATACGTTAGTAGTATCCAAGAATCGAATTTGCCTAATAAATACATTTTTTCCAAACGACTGCAGCAAAAATTTGACAACACAACTATACTTGCTACAAAAGAAAAAATTAACTTTTCCTCTGTTATACCTTATAACAAAGCAATTCATCTTAGTACTTCAAGTGTTAATGTTTTTTACCAGTTTCAAACTTTAAATGGACTTTATCATTGCCTTTCTTCATAGTATGCACAGAGAAAGTCAAACACTGCTAAAAGTGGACATTATTCTGTGAGTATGAGAAGAACATTCCTTGAAAAGAACTCTTTATCTAGCTTTTTGTTCCGGATAATGGACTATAACAGGCTGATCAAATGTATATTCTTTATTGCTCATGTTTATTGATTTATATTTATTTTTATTATTTGTTTTCTATATTTTAATTATTTATTTAGTATTTATTTATGTTTTATTTATATTTTATTTTTCTATTTATTTATTTTCCTTATTCTTTTATTTGTCTTTCTCTCGATGCTTTTATTATATTTCAATGGGTTTTTTGGCGCTGCCTATGGCTTCTTTTGCATCTTGTACATATATGCATGGGAAAGTTATGTTTGCATAGCAAGTCTTTTGATAGCTATTCAAATTATATTTTTTGAAAATTTTCATTATAGGCTTTTCACCGGTGTAACACCACTTTCTGCACACACTTTATCATCAAGAGAATCCGAATACTTCAGCAGTCTGAAAATCCTATACCAAATTTTATGTACTTAAGTCATTGCGTTAGCATGTTTTTGAAAGTACAGACTGTCATATGTTCAATCGCTGATTGGATTTGACTGAAAATTTGACATCTACAACAAAGATGCTAAATCTGTGTGCATCTATATTGAAGCCATTCATATGAAATTAGATTATATTGTTGACGTCTATATGAAATTAGTTTATATTGTAGACATCTATGTGAAATTAGCTTATATTGTAGACATCTATGAGAAATTAGATTATATTGTAAACATTGTGAAATTAGATTATATTGTAGACATCTATATGAAATTAGATTATATTGTAACCATCTATATTGTAGAGCTCTTTGTTTTGTAATTATCGTGTTAACATATATTCGAACAGACGGACTTCTTAAAAGCTACTCAGAATTTGACAGGAATCGGCAAATTTGGCGTAAAGATCGTTTACCAAATTTCAACCACCTAGCTCAAAACTGTTTTGTGTATCTATGTTACAGACAGGCAGACAGACATTTTCTAGAAATAAGTTTTTCAAGCTCAGGAAGATCTAAAACGTGAAAATTCTTCAAAATATCGAATGTGATTTTTTTTTGACCATTATTATACTTTATCTATACGAGAAAGAAACAAAAGAGAGTTTTCAAGCTAAGATCGAATTATGATTAGTGAATTCTTGATGTAGCAAAAACAGTTGTAGAAAGGTGAGTGTTAAATGCAAACAGGTAAAAATATATTTTGAGGGTGTGAACCTTTGGCGGGATTGGCGATTTTTGTTTGGAACCATGCCTGTTTGCGCCGTACATCGTGCAAACAGAAATGGTGGCCAAAACATAAGGACATTTGTCTGACCACGGTTACAACTTGTCGAGAATCAAGGGACACCCTCAAATATAGGCTAAAGTGCAAACCAATTCAAGTACAATCCTATCAAGAAATAGGAGTATTCCCAAACACAGTTGTAGAAAGGTGAGTGTTAAATGCAAACTGGCAAATATATATATATATATATATATATATGTAAGTGCCCCTTTGGCGAAATTTGCGATTTTTGTTTGGCGCCATGCCTGTTTGCGCCTTACACCATGCAAATAGGAATGGTCGCCAAAACATAATGAAATTTATTTGACAGCGATCACAACTTGGCGAGAATCAAGGGTCATATTCAAATGTAGGATAACCTGTAAACCAATTCAAGTATAATCCTATCAAGAATTAGGATTCGTTCCAAAATTTAATTGTCAAGAGTAATCTTATGCTGATGGTGATTCTCTGAAGAAACAAAATTAAGGACGTAAATGCAGAAATTACAGAAAAAACACATTTTAAATGTATTCTTCTTTGGTGCTTGAGCTCTCAAAATCTGTTCATATTCCTTTTAGCAGAAGAAGCATAATAAAATCAGCAGCTGACGCCATTGAAGATTCCAAATCTTTATTATTCCAAATTTCGAGAAAATCCATAAACTGAGTTTCCAAGAACCATTAAATTCTTTCTTTTATAAAAGAATAAAGAAGCAGAACTTCGCATCCAATAGATCATATTTTAAAAGTTTCAAATGCAGAAACGAAGTTATTGAAAAAAAAAATCGAAAACAATATGAACAGTAAAAAAATACTCAGGAGTGATATTTTTGATTAATGGTATAATTTTATCCATTTCCTTGATAAACGTTGAGTTCTATTTTAATTTCTTTTATTACTTTTAAAAATAATAAATGATGGTATATCACCTAGTTAAAATATACGAGATTCCAAGGTATGACGAGCTGGTTGTCTTTCTAAACAATTTATTTGTAACAGCAAACTAAACAAGATTTAACAACGAACATATTTTTGATAAAGATATGTGAGCAATGAATCCGAGTAAAAATATAATTATAAATTATATTCCGAGACAAGATATATTCGGTAAGCCATTCTAGAAGCTACCGTCATGAAAACAAGCCATATTACACGCGCACACAGACACAACTCCAGAAACTTTTTTACATGCATATACATACTCACGATACCACGTGGGTTTCGCGGTTAACTCCGCCCACATATCATGTGATTTAATTCGTTTGCAACAACTTTTATTATTGGATAAAATAAATTAATCAAGTGTAACTATTATTATAAGACAACAGGAATAAAATCTTTCCTGATTTTTAATCATTTAGTTTGTTTTTCAGATAACATTTTTGATATATAATTAAAAGTGGAGCTTTTATTTGTCAAAATATCAGTAATTTGGCTCTTACTGCAAAAAAGTATGAAACCATCGGGAGTGATCTCAAAACTCTCTCGCATTCTCTCTGCTGATTAGCCTTTTTTCCCCTTAGTGATACTGGCGTATAATGATTACGAAATATTAACTTCTTCATAACAATACATGTATCGATGTTATTTAATGTGTAACATGTACTAAATTTTGAAATAATTTTTTTAAACGGTCCTTATTCGATGGTTGATTAATTTGTAAATTTAAGGGGGGAAACCTACCACCACAATAAATAGTTTAAAATAAATAAATTACATTTAGACAAACTAATAACAATGCTTATTGAGAAATCAGGTGAAATTTATAATACATAGATATATTCATGGAATTCATTATTCTCTTTCAAGTAAATATAAAATTACATTAATAGAATAATGGCACAAATTCTGCTTTTGAATCTAATTTTAATCATTAATTAATATCGATATCATAATAATATCTGCATGGATGTTATTTAACGCATAACATTTACTAAATTTTGAAATATTTTTTTAAACGGTCCTTATTCAATAGCAGATGGATTTGTAAATTTACCAGCAAATCCCTCCATTGCAATGAATAATTGAAAAATCAATAAATAATTTATATAAATCAAGTTACATTTAAATTTAAAAAAACTAACAGTGCTTATTAAGAAATCAGGTGAAATTTATAATTCATAGATATAATAATGGATTTCATTATTCATATTCAATTAAATATAAAATTACATTAATAGAATAATGGCACAAACTCTGGCTTTAAATCTAATCTGAAAGACGCCCTCAATCAAATATTAACTTAATCTTCATTAAGCTAGAAGAGCACTCAAGTACTAAACCAATCCACTGGCTGCACCGCACTAATCCTTAATCAACAAACCTTAATGATAATCTAAGGATTAACAAATTACCCATTCAATGAGGAGCAATTTACATTCTATGCGGCAAGGACATGCTGTCCTCCGAGCAAAATTAAAGTCTAGCTCGATTGTAACGGGTTTCCACAAAAAGCAAAGAACAAATCTCCGTTACATAGACAGCCGATAAAAGGCTCGACATTAAATTAATGACTTCTTCTGCGATTGCTTGCCATTAAAGGATGTTTTAAGGCGCGTTTGCCGATGGATTCATAAAATATGGACTCGTGATGTACGACGTCCTGTAGTCATTTCGATGGTGACGTTACGGTTATGAGTCTGGGAAACGGATGAATGTTTTAAAGGGAAGGTTAACTTCTGCGCGTTGACTTTTAACCGCAAGAAAGGGGAATGTTCGTGATGTATGTGAGTCATTCCGTCGTTCGTGCTTCCGGTGAACAGGTGTGTAGGAAAAGGGGGGGGGGGGGGACATTATGGTGTCTTGTTTATTTGTTGTTTATAGTAACTGAATGCCCAGAGATAGATGTAAACTGAAATGACTTAAGAAATGGACTATATCGAGTAAATATATATAAGGCTAACTTTTACCAGCGAATTCGCACGCGTGGAAATTTTAGTGAAAACCCTATAAGCACAAAATGTCCAACAATATTTTTAGCGATATTTTTTTTCATCATAGTGTATGGCGTTCAAAATATCGAACAATATCATCCAGATATCGTATAGTATTTTACATCATTGGTACGGTTTACCACTATTGAATGGAATGTATGGAGATCTCAGAGTTAAGGAAGGACCAGAAGATTGTCAATAATCATTAAAGTACAGTACTGATGGTACCAGATCATCTCAAAATCCTGAATTATATGATGTTAAAGATGGATAGTTTCATTCCAACTGTTTGAGAGAGTGCAGATGGGGAGGAAGGCAGTCATTTACTACCCCGAAAGGAATGCTAGTTTGACTGTTCGGTCCATGTAAGGTTGGACAATACTTATTCAGGAGTCGACCACAGCAAATCCTGTCGATACTGCTACGTTCAGTGGTGGTGGAGTGGTCGGATGTATGCAAGAATAATAAGTATTTTACATCAATAGGGAAAAAAAAACGTTTAGACGGTATATATACGTATAAGAGTTCAGATGTACAAGACGGTTTGATTCATTCTGTTATTCCAATATCGTTTATGGTGTTTCAGCTGATCTAGATGTAGCCTGTCGCTCTGCTTCCTTCATTCTTTAAAACTCTGCTTGAGCATTTGATTCTCTACTTCTAATTACTCTCATGGCCCGAGCTTGATGCTTCCATTTCAAAAGATTAGATTTGCGTTTTCTCGGCATTTCGAAAATCTATCAAGTAACAACAAATCAAAAAGATTAAAACTATCCTAAAAACAATGTATTCAAAACTATAAACACATACGAAGAATATATAGCATAAAAATACAACTTAACCAATTTTAAAGTATACAACTAACCTAAAACCCATTTTTAAAACCCATTACAATATTATTTAAAATGAAAACTTTAATCTAAATGAAAACACAGTTGTCAATAATCACTCATGAACTTTCAACGCCATTGGCTTAACACCAATACTTGACTTTCTTACTGCAGTTGGCGTAACGCAATGCATATTAGAAATTTTTTATTTCCTTTATTCTGCTTTATTTTAATTTAAAAATACTTCAGAAGGAATCTGAAAGATCGAATCCTTTACATTTGATTTTAAATGCATCAAACACTAAAAAAATAAACAAAATCGTTTGAAATAATCAGTCGAAATCTAATATCAGTCTTATCCTTGGCGGCATGTGACCGTAGCTTTTTGGCGCGGAAGTTAGTTTTTATTTAATAAAAAATTAACCACTCAATGAACCGGAATAAATAGAAGCCGTTGTTCTATTCCAGACTATAATCTATCTCTGTGATAAATTTCATCCAATTCCGTCCAACCGTTAAGGCGTGATTGTGTAACAAACAAACATCCATCCACCCAAACTTTCACATTTATAATATTAGTATAGATTAAAGGAAGAATTAATATTTAAAATGTTATTATTGTTTTCACAAAAAAACCCTGCTCCTAATATGAGTAATGATTATTTTTTCAGTTCAGATGAATTATCTCTAAATTTTTAATTTCCGTCTTTAGAAACTGATCTCTAATAAAAAACACTATTAGCATAAAATGCTCAACAATATTTTTTGCGATAATTTTCATCATTTTGTGTGACCTTCAGAATATCATACAATATTTTACATCAATGAAAAAAAAAACCGTTTTTCTAATTCCATTTAAGATTAACCTACGACTCCTAGGGGCATCTCGAAATGTGAATGAGATGCTTTCGTCATAGTGGTTGGATCTCGCCAAACCTCTGGGTACACTAAAGGTGGAGGATATGGCTCTTCCCATAGATGGCGGGACCTACTTCCTTCGGGAAGGGTTGTACCATAGCTGGTGCTGGCCCTTAGAACTGAACCATAGCCAGTTTTGCTGTTGTGACTTGGACTCGTGAAGAAATCCTGTTTGTTACAGGACATGGCCCTTTCCGGTCTTTTCTTCACCTCTTCCATCTATCAGTAAATGACTACTGCTCTTGTGGAGAAACAGGCGACCCCATTCACTTTGCGCCGTCTTGCCTTTTTACTCTTTCATGGCAGCTCAGAAAGCCCCCATCATCGCTAGAAAGTCTGTGGTACAAAAGAGTAATTAATAATCCTTCTTCCAAAATTAAAATCATAAACATGATTTAATTCCTAATTGATTAGGGAGATTTGCTTTAATTAGAGTAACTCTATTAATTTCTTAGGACACCATTTAATACAGCTCGTACTTAATCCATAATTTATTTTTCATCTCCCTCTCAAGTAACTAATATTTTTAAGCCTTTTTGCATTCATACTGTATATTACTATATTCATTCATCCAGTTTCTTGTACTCAAGATGTTTTTCATTCTAGCATTTATCATCACTTGTTATGTTGTATTTTCATGAAGTTTGTCATTTGTCTGTATCTTTCAAATTCATTATTGTGTAATTTGTTTGTTGTTAATAAAGTCCACCTACATCTATACCAAAGCGGAAAGGGGCCCCATGAGCTCTAGAAACGGAGGTGTGGTGTGGTGTTAAATGTTAAATGTCCGGCCATTCAGTATTAAATTTCCAAGTATGTTAGGACGAAATTTTTATTTATTTATTATTAGATTTATTACAAACCATACTACAAGTCGGTAATATGGCTTAAGATTAATCTACTGTTTTGTAACTATTCACTAATTATTTCGAAATGTTATTCATGATTTCGAGCCATGGCCAAATAGAAAAAAAGCAAAATCTCAATCAATAACACTTTTCAAATCTATGATTCACCAAGATCTATGACCATTCATCAAGATCTCGGTGAATCTTTTTGAATCAGAATCACAATAAACCGCTGGTTCTTTGGGCCCGAAAGCTGTGAAAATGATTATCACTGCGACCATTTTTAAAGATACTTATGAATGAGACCATAAATGTCGTTATTGACCAACCATTTTGAGATACTTATCAATCGTGTTAAGCTAAGCTGATTCCTTGGATAAGCTAAGCTGACATGAAAAATAAAAGAAAAAGTTAGATGTATTCTAAAAAAATAAACCGTCCGTTCTTTTTATTTATTTTCAATTCCATGTCTCATTGCTACACATAAACATTATTTAAAAATATGTATTTAAAAGAATAATTCACTCAAAACAACTGATCTGTGCAGAATTGAATATCTATAAAGCTAAAATAATTAAGATTATAAATCCCCTAGCTCTAACTGAAATACTTCACCAATTTTTATTTCATTTGAAAACTCGTGAATTTTCATGTCTCATCAACTACCAACCCTCTATTTTTTCAGAGATATAAAACAAAATTAGATACAACTCTCAATCTCAATAACTATACTAATTTACCTAATTTTATTAATTAATATGATCACTTTGAATGGATAGATAGCCAACCAGAATGATCAAAACATATTACGCAAACATAACTTATAACAGTGCTCTCATTTAGTATGTAGTTCAATGAAATTGATTTCCATTACTAAATTAATGTTATTATTATTGTAAAAAAAGAACTACTCTCTAAAAGTGGCTAGTATACTTTTTTCCTACAAAAAATAGATCCAGAGAATATAGTTTACTAGAAATCAGCTAGTATATTTTGAAATTTTTTGTAGTACTAGAGTATTTTATGTTAAAATAATAAAAAAAGGGAGAAGAATTTTGTTGGAGTAAAAGAAACGATGTGCTTATTTTGCTACGTGGTTAAGTTGGAGCAAAGTTATTTTTCCTATGTATACATATTTTTCAAAACACTTTATTTTTTGCCTATAATTCAACTTTGGTTCTACTTTATTTTTTGATTATATTCAATAGCACGATCGATGATTCCATCTATTTTATTTTTCATATCGTTTTAATAGTTCCTTCTGATTTTCATACTCAGATTGTTTTAGCAAAATTTAATTGACAAAGTGTCTGATGTACATTTGCTTTATATAAACAAACTTATTCTAAAATATATAAAATTTAGAAATCCCTTGTTCTAAAAGTATATTGACCTGTTTTGTCATTAAATTATAAGAATAAAATAATTTGAATGTATTATTTTAAATGTAAAAAAAATAAAGTTAAATACTTCGATTCATATCATCCGGGAATAATTTGTGCAAAGAAAAAGAAATAAGAAATGCGCCCTTTTATATCCTGGCACAAGAACAAAAAGTACCAAAATTTTTCACTTTATTGATTTTACCATGAGATTTCGATAATGATTTCTTTTACACATATCAACAGAATTACGCAGGATTTTCCATATTTTAAAAGAATGTTGTAAGCATTAGGATTTTTCATCCCTTCACTCTCAGCCAGTGAAAATGCTGAAGTAGTCAGTTTTCATTACAAATAATGATGTAAAAAATGAGAAGTGAATAAGGAAATAAGAAGAAGAATGTTTTAAAGTTAGAATGTTGAGAAGCTAATATAAGCCAAATTAAGAATTTGAAATTAATTAAGATTTAAATTAGATTAAGAGATATTATTACACTCACACAGACATACACACACATATATCTCTATATGCATAGTGTATCCGACGTTTCCCACTAGGTATATTTACTTATTCTGTTGTACAGATCCTAAAATCCGACGGGTTCTTTTTACCTCGTATAGTGGGGTGTATGGCGTTAGAGATGAGATAATGAGCACACGCAATGATCAGTCCTTTAGTAGAAGACTCAACACAGACGACGTTTATTTACAGGACGAAGACAGGACAGCACAAAGACGACCAATATTTACCACACAACTATGTACAGGAAACAACTATAAACAGCCCAGACGCACACACAGGACAGGCACACTGCAGATAGTAGTCCATTGGCAGAAATTCCGTAGAAAAAACATCCATAGCTCACAAAGCGTCCAGACAGGATTCAGCAGGAGACGGAATCTGTAAGGGATTCACTTTACATCACGTAAGTCTCTCCGTAGCAGGATGAAATTATTCCGCTGTCTCTTCTTGCCTTCGCTACCGACTCACTACTTCGCACAACGGGACTACTCCTCAGTTTGGGAAGGCTACACAACAACGACACAACGGGCTACGAAACACGACGCAGGCTTCTTCTGTATATGCCACACAGCAGTCCTCCGTTCAGGACTCCTCAGAAAGGTCTTTCTATTCAGGTCTTCTCGGTTCATCTTCGCTACTCTTCTTGTCTTCTACGTTGTACACCAGACCGTTCAGCTTCGGCTTGATTCCTTTTGATTATTCTTAAGGTATTCTCCTTTCCTTTATTAACTCCCCTGTAGAATGGTTGCTTATATATAAACCTCTCTTCTTTACGATGACAGTATCAGAGTGGGACAGCAAAACTACAGGTTCGTAACAATATATTTACGGACAACACACTGACATTACATATCATATATATTCTGAGACAGTTAATGGATTAATCCAGGAATAAATTAATCAATTAAGCATTGTTTCTTTTATGGTTTTATGGAATAATATATATATATACACAC
>JAPMOQ010041001.1:1109467-1149943 GCA_026543055.1 Argiope trifasciata | reverse complement strand
ATGTTATCTGGCTATGAACAGTAAGGTCGAGAGTTCGATCCTTGCTATCTCCAAATAGGAACATTGGTGACTTAGGAGGATGAAAAAAAAAACTCAACTTTCATTCAGCGGTTGTGGCGCCCTCTACCACAAAAAATGAAACAAAATGGCGATAAATAATCGACAGACAAAAAATGGTGATGAATAACCAACCAATAAATAAATACGGCGATAAATAATCTACCGACAAAAAAAGGGCGATAAATAATCAGCCAATAAATAAATAAAAATAAAGCTGATAAATAACCAAACAATAAAAAAATGAATCTTATAAATAACCAGCCAATAAAAAAATGAAGCTGATAAATAACCAGCCAATAAAAAAGGAAGCTGATAATTAATTAGCCAATAAAATAAATGAAGCTGATAAATAATCAGTCAAACAAATAAAAAAATGGTTAAGACGGATTAAAAACACAACAGCCAATAAAATGACCACTAAACAGCAACAAAGTATCGTTCGTCTCACCTCTTACTGGAGGGGAGTATTAGAGTGGAAGCTTTATAAGCTAGATTACATCCTCAAGATTGAGTGATCACTTTTAGTCTTGTGGTCATGCTATCTGGCTACGAACCTGTAAGGTAGAGAGTTCAATCCCAGCTATCTCCAAATAGAAACATATGTTTAAAAACTGTCAATACGTATTGGTTTCTTAAAAATAAGGCAAAGCTATATTTCACGAAAATAATTCGTATTTGTACAAGTATCCTTAAAATGTATTTTTATTTGGAACTGATCTCCACTAATAATAAACGAGAATTTTTGTTTGTTGGTGCTGTATAGATGGCAGTCTGACTAAGGCTACCATATTTGGTACACTCTGTTTTAAGTGGATTAATTTGCAGCTAATATGCTTTTGAGGGAACAAACTTTTTAATGCTTTTAATTGTTAATGCTTAAGCATATTGTTTGAAATCTCCATTACAATTTTAATCATTAAAAATTAAGTATTAAGATTTAGCTATTTCGAAGATGATAACTTCTTGAAATATCACACAAATTTTTATTTTATACTATATTAATATTCGAAAAAATTTCTTCGTAGTGATAATAGTTTAATTCTAACTCAAATTTTTTCAGTTTTAACAATTTAGGAAAGATTTTCTCATAATTATAAAGAAAGCACGTCATCGAGGCAATAAAATTTAACACATTTGTGTTGTTTGATCAAATAATCAATCTTAATAATAATGAATTTTTTCCATTGCGAAAGCTCTCAAAAGATTTCGTTTTTAGCTACACGAAGGTTCTGTACTTAAACAACATAAATATTATTTTGGCACTGACCTCGCAATTTTGAAACTCTATCGAATGACGAGAAAAACGTCTGGTCTCATAAACATTCTTTACAACTCAGCATCACCCTTTGGAACGGCATAATACGCGCCGGTTAATCGGTGACTATTTGGTGGAATTTGAGATTAAACCCAGTATTGAATCAGGGATATCCGATCCTGAAGCCGAAATCTTTTTAACAGTAAACCTCATTTCAATGAGACTTTATTCCGAGGGAGAAAAAGTTTAATTATTATATATTATACGGGGTTTGTAACTTTAATAGTGGCAATATTGCTGTAAAAACATCATTCAACCAAACCAAAGAATATCACGGATACCACACGTTAGCTACATACCTACCTTGCCTCTCAGTAAAATGACTCCTCCTTCCCTACGTCGCAAAGTGAAGCGAAGAACTGATCCTAGTATTAGCTTGTGATCTAAGAAAAGTTGTTGTATTGTCAAAACAAGAACAATGGAGTTTGTTCCTGTTTTGAAAACATCCCGACAACATTGCGAATATGCCGCAACATTGCGAATACGGGTCACCAAGACGTTTGAAATTTCTCCAGAGCCCAAGAAATGTGAAAGTTATGCTGATTCTCGTGTACGTCTCGTGCATGCGGAGCGAAGCGAAGAACTGATCCTTGTATTAGCTTACGGTCTAAAGTAAGTGTTGTCGGAATGTTTTCAAAACAAGAGCAACGAAGTTGGATAAGAATTGAATGTGCAGCAGCAGAGGTTGCACAGCAGTATCCTTTCACTGGATGAGACTTGGGGCAGATCGTACCAGCCAAAATAGAAACGCCAAATAATGGTGTCATTACGGCTCATCAAGGCTTTCGTAATTTCTTCAGAACCCCAGAAAGGTGAAAGTTATGCTGATTCTCGGGTACGACTGTGATGATGTCATCCTAAAGCAAAGCGTTCCCCCACAGCAGACCGTCCAAAGATTCTTGTGGTGGTAGACCGGTCCATTCGAACTATAAACAGGCGCTGCTACAGGTATTCTGCGGCATCCACGTCATTGGAAACGTGTTGTACAAAATGCTGGTGACTATATTGAAGGACTGTAAAACATGGTACCATGAACCACTTTTGTATTCCATGTAAATAAATAGTTGCCGCTATTAAAGTTCCAACCCTAATATGAGGATAAAGAAGTCGATGCTTTAGTTCCGAGAAAGGCGGCATTAAATTACAGAAAATACAGGTTGGAGTGACACTCGATTACCCGAAGATACATGTTTAAGTTATCAATCGATTAATTAGAAAATCAATTCGACAATCGATCGAAAAGGAAGAAACAGGTCATTGTACTCGACCGCATGAGGAGTGTTAGTTCAAAAAAATTAACGGAACAGAGATAAAGCTATTATTTTTTAAAATATATCACAATTCGATGCTTAAAAATATTCCTTGAATTAATTCTGAATACCATTTATTCATAAAAGATTCAAAGGAAACTCAGAATACTCAATATCCCCATAAACCAACTGTTCCCTAATTGTGGATTATTAATATTACATAATGTCTAATAATAAAGATGAATACATACTTGCTAGTTTCCACATACTTGCTAGTGTGTGTTGATGGTCTACTGGATAGAAAAACCATTAGACTTATGAGTTCCCGAAATTGGCGCAAATATGCTTTAGAAGATTTGAATTCGAACTATGAAAATATATTCTTACATCTGTGTGTGTTGTTGGTCTATTGGATAGACAGACCACTAGACTTATGCGTCCCCAAACTGACACAAAAATGCTTCAGAATATTGGAATTCGAACTATTAAAAGACATCCTTACATCTGTGTGTGTTGCTGGTCTACTGGATAGACCACGTGACATATGAGTTGCCAAAACTGGCTCAAGTGGGCTTCAGAAAATTGGAATTCGAACTATAAAATGATATTCTTATATCTGTGTGTGTTGTTGGTTTACTGGATAGACAGACCACTAGACCTATGAGTTCCCGAAACTGGCACAAATATGCTTCAGAATATTGGAGTTCGAACTATGAAAGTATATTCTTGCATCTTTTATTTAGGAATTTAATAAATTAAAATTTAATCGAAATATTTGCATTCAATGCGGTATGTTCTGGTATTATTACTACAATAAAAAAACTGAGACTTACATCATTATAAAATGTATAACATTATTTAGCATAATTGTTTAGAACACAGAACAACCATTCCCGAACCTGGACTCGAACCCGGGACGCCCAAATCATGGGGAAGACACCCTACTCCTATGCCAGGATGCCGGCTGTAAGTGATTTAAGGTATGCGACTACGTTCGAAAGAAAAATGTTGAAAAATTGGATTTTTTAGAAACTATTCATGGTTTTTAGATGTATTGTTTATAATAAACACTATCAATGCAAAAACAATTATTTGAAAATATAATGGATTTCGAGAAATGGTAAAATGTGTAGTGAATTTTAATGAAATTTAACCAAAACGGTTAACATCCTACACAAAACGGTAATACAGCAATCCTATTTTTCTTTGTACACAAGTTATAGAATGGAATGATGAACGAAATGAACCCTAATTTATGAAAAATCTTGAAATGCAAAGAAGTTATAAGGAAAATAGGTGTATATATGCATTTTTTCAATACATTCACAACTTAATTTTTCTAAAAACACCTATAAATGAAAAGGTACTTCATCAATAATAAAACTTTTGGTTCATTTCATTGACCATATTATTCAAAATACACTCTGAAATTTATATGTAAATATCTTTATTAGTTTTTGACATATCGTGTTAACGGTGGAGAATTTTTATGAAAATTAAAGTTTTGAGGAAATGGAAGGGAAAGACACATCTGTAACCTAGACAAAAATCTGTGACCCTAGATGATAAGTCAGACCTTCCTTTTCTTAGAAAAGACAAACTGTTTTGGGAAGAGATATGTCTGAACTACAAGAAATAAAAAGAATTTTAAAAAACTCGCTAGTGTGATCGATAATCAGTATTTTTAACGTTGTAGGATACCTTAATTACAAGGAAAGATAACAATACACCAGGTAGAGCCAGCTTGTCAAAGGAGGCTAGCTGATAATATACTGATTATAACTAGTTACTTGCTGATTTTTGATTGCTGCAACTATAAAAATCGGGAAAGGGGACTAAGAAATATTTAGTTTTTATTTCCATGTCTCTACTTTTTCACGTAGATCAACCATTACAAGCGAAACACATTCCAGCACTGGGTAGTTACTTTAATGTGTTGTTTTATTGACAAGAGACGTTAGAATGCGTCGTATTGTGCTTGACCTTTTAATGTGAGTCCCAGAAGTTACTAGCTCTTATAGTTTACGATAGTTTCCTTTCAGGCACTGTTTCTGTGCCTCCATTTCCGTCTAAGTTGAATGACCTCTGTTCGTAAAAGCATTGACCAGCATCAATGCTTTTACGAACACAGAATGAGATTGCCTGCAGTCTCTAAGGAGGATTGAAATCCGCGTAGACGGATATTCAGTAGCGAAAACAAAGATGGAGTATTTGTAACTATTCTAAAAAAGTAAAGTTTCCTTAATATTGTTTACTTTCATTTCTTTTAATAATATATATTTTTTAAAGACATATAGTGAAAAGTTTAGTTATATTGATGTCCCGTTTTGAAGCAACTCTAGGGATATTTTGGGACGAACAAATTAATGCATACAGTCTATTTCAACATTTTGATTTTAGGTTTTCAGTTAAAATCAACCATTTTGGTTGGTTAAATTCAGTTAAGATCAACCATACTGTACAACATTTTATGATATAAAAAATTTATGCAATACTGTATAATATCGTAAAATACTATATAACATCTAACAATATTGTACGATATCTATAATAGATGGGTTTTTAGTTTAGTTATATTAACGTCCCATTATGAAGCAACGC
Source organism: Argiope trifasciata (assembly GCA_026543055.1). Lineage (NCBI taxonomy): Eukaryota > Metazoa > Arthropoda > Arachnida > Araneae > Araneidae > Argiope > Argiope trifasciata. The sequence continues at coordinate 1,144,717 of JAPMOQ010041001.1, read as the reverse complement.
TAGGGATATTTTGGGACGGATCTCGTAATTTTGAACCGTGGTCAGTTGACGAGAACGACATTTGAGCTGTCATCCCCTCTCAAAATTTCCTCACCAAACCAGGGGGTGGACATTTGGCTCCGCCAGATTTAATATATACCAAACACGATTAGACGGTGGTTCTCCGGTGGAATCGAGTCTCGAACCTGCAACCCTCCGGTTCCGAAGCCGAGACCTTACCACCAGTCACTGCGGCCCTTTATAGTAAACGGGGAAAAAATACAAAGTGAATCGAAAATAAATAATAAGTTTTAATTGCAAAAATATTGTACAAAATGAAATAAAAAAGGAGGAAAAAATGAATTCGGTCAGAAGAATTTATCAATGATCATCCTCAGACAGGATTTCAAACCAAGTTTTTTTTTGTTTCTGTGTGTAATCTGACTTTCGTCCAAATATTGATCCCTTGTGACCCGAAAATTCATTCATTTGTGTTTTATATATAGAAGAACTGAAGCACTCTAAATAAAATGTGTATTCTTTTTCATATTTTTTTTCTCTCAACAAAAATTTACATTATAATTTGGTTACATAAATATTCAATTAACTTTGTTACTGAGTATTATATATACTTGTGCTCAAAATTAATGTCTCAAGCAGATTTTTCAAAATAATTCAAAATTATTTGTTGTGAAAGTTATAAAGTTTACATTTTATATATATATTTGAAAAGATCGCACATTGTTAGCATTCAGTTTTCGATTAAAGATATGTAGAGTATCCTGAAAATTGATTGTATAAGATTGTATCCTGAAATTTTTGAGTATATTGAAACTTACAAAGTTGAATGATTGCACTGAGTATGAGTCCACATATTCATTTAGATGATTAAAGACGATTTAGACTGATAAGCAGGCAGTGTCACGAAGGGGTGACGGCCTGATGGTTACAAATGGCCAAAATAAGGATGTGCAGACTCCAGAACGATAGGGGTAGGGGAAGATAAAGAGGACGGTCAGAATATGACCATTTTAGGGGTGGGAGTCTGGTGAATTCGCCTATATAATGATATAGACAGCAGTCGACCATTAGAAAATCCTGCCGATACTTCTTCTGTTAGCGGTAATGAGGTGGTCGGTTGCTCACAAGAACATCTTCAAGTGGCATGCGGGTCAGGACCATTCCAACTATCGGTACTATCAGTTAGGGTAACGATCAAGGGCCTCCAAAAACGACAATGATTTTGTATGATGTATACAGCATTGGCCATAAAGAAACACTGTCGATACTGCTTCTGTTAGCGATGGCTGCATACAAGAATAACTTCTAGAGGCAAGCTGGACAGGAATCGGTTCCAACTATTGGTACTAAGAATCCCTATCAAGGGTTTCCAGAAGTGACAATGATTTTATATGATACAGACAGCAGCCATAAAGAAATCCTGTTGATACTACATCTGTTAATAGTGGTGAGGTAATCGGCTAAACACGAGATGGGCCTGAATATGAATACTGGCCAGCACTCTATTCCAACTATTCGTACTATCACTTAGAGTTGCTATCAAAGGCCTCCAAAAACGACAATAATTTTGTATGATATAGACAGCAGTCGGCCATAAAGAAATCCTGTTGATACCACTTCTGTTAATGGGGGTAAGGTGGCCGGATGCACACAAAAAGGGTCTCAAGAGGCATGCTGGCCAGAAATCAATTCCGACTATTGTTACTAAGAGTCCCAATCAAGGGACTCCAAAAATGACAATGATTTTGTATGATCCATCGTGGGTATTAAATGCAAGCCAACACTAGCATACAACAACTAAACAGCTTTCTCATAACCTAGTTGTAACGTTTCAGAATATATTTTTCTGGTAAACAGTGTCCAGATATTAGCAAAAAAGGCCTTTTACTGTTTATTTTTTTGAGTATATTATCCAAGATTGCTTGTTTATGAATGAGACGAATACATCACTCTTGGATGTCTCTAGAAGGGTGGGGAGATCTTTATACTGATGGACCGAGATTCAGCGCACAAAATGATTCTTTCATCCGGAGAAATTTAAATCTCGATATTATACTCCAGAATAAAGAAAATAGTCCATTTCAGTGGTAGAGGAACCTTTGGTTCGAGTAGCATCGTGTTGAAAGATCATATATCGCTATACGTCTTTGGTGAAAATTGTTCCAGAGCAAAGTGCTAAAGAGATGAGATCCTTCAATCCCGTTTGAGGCTCTTTAGTAGTGCTTCATGCCGGACACCATTTTAATGATAATAATGCGATGCCACATAGAGTTCACATTTTTATTCATTTTTCTTGAAAAAGCAGTTATTGATCATATGGATGGACATGTGATTAGGATGTCGATTCTAGAACATACTTTAAGATGGTCTGAAGTATCATCGCCATCTTCCAGAGATCGAGGCATTAAAAGTTGTGTTTTTAGAAAAATGGAATTTATTACCACAAGTACTTCTCGACACCATCGTTAAAAGAATGAAGAATCATTGCGAAGTTTGTATAGTAGTACACGTAATCATTTCGTAATAGATGGATCTTCAATGAGGTAAAATTCTTCTTGATTTTACTGCTTTTGATGTAATTTATATATTAACTAATTATTCACCTCTTTTCAATTTTATAAAATTTCTATATATATTCTCCCTTACTAATTTTTTTAATAAACCAAATATTGCTCAAATACTAGTGGATTTTGGCCAGGGACTTTAATTTGAGCGTCAGTGTATACCCTGATAGATAGACCGAATTATCCTTTATAGATAGACTTGATTATAATTATAGATAGACCAGCTGATCCTTAGACATATAGACCTGATGATCCTTAGCTATATAGACCTGATGATCCTTAGATATATAGACCTGATGATCTTTTTGTATTTAGCTTGAACACCAACAATTCAGGATTGAAATTAATTGATGGAAATGTAAAAACTTATCAAGTATACACAATATTCGTTTTTTAATTATTGCTGTCTGGTTTTTAATAAAACTGACATACGGAGCTGGATATAGCACTAAGTATGTCGATTGGCTTTTGAAACATTTTATTTATAAAGTGCTTTAATTTCCTACAACAAATTGGATATTTATACTAATCTACTAGTCTTTCCAAATATGAAGATATTTTTTCTTTATATATCCTTATTAAAATGTTTAAAAATGCTGTATTCTGTGCATTTAGAAAAAAAATCTTATTATTTTATTAAATAAGCTTTACCATTTAAATATAGCTACCATGATTCATATCAGAGATTCGCACCATCTTTCTAATTATATTATCTTTTCTTCTTCTTATTTCTTGTAGAGTAGAGAAGAATTATAAATAAATTCACAAAGAAGAAGAGAATTGTGAATTACAAATAAGTTGTGAATCACAAAAGATTCACGCTGCAGCCAATGGACTAAAACTATTTACTAGAAGACACCAACATTTTAATCTTATCTGTCTGATCTGTTCATCTCATCTGTATCAAGACAACACCACAAAATTAATTTTAAATGCTCACTCTCCATTCTCTTGGAAGGACACGATCTAAGATAACGCGACCTCATCCCTTAACCAAGAACTAAACCAGCAATCGATAGCTTCAGTTTGTTGTTGGTTCGATACTTTTAAGTTCCACTTCAACAAATCCTTTCGTCCTCAAAGAAAGAGAAGTCCTTCCATGTGTGTGTGTATGTGTGTGATACTCGGCGAAAAGTTTAATTTACTTTTGCGCTTCAAGAACCAATTTCATCGAAAGCCTTCACTTTACATTTTTCGCGCCAACGATTTTCGATTCCTCATCGAGGAAAAAAAAACTATTCATGGATTTATATTATTTCTATCTCCTGAAAGCAGCTAATCGAAAGATGTGGTTTTGACTTGGCGAGAATATGACTCACAGCCATTTTGAGAGATATGAAGAAATATTGGAATAGAAGGAGACAAAAAATCTATAAACAGCTCAGTCGTTAGCATATCCGATCAACAATTTAATTTGTCCAATGGTTACTTCGACAATCCATTTAAATGGAACGTCCGTTTGTGATTGAATCTTCGAAGGCTTAAAATAATATACTAAGAATAACATAAATTATTCGATTACACTAATACATATTTCCTAATTTATATTTCTTTATTCCTTATGTTTTGGTTTAAATAGTATGACTTTGATTACATTTAGGTTAGGTATGTCATTAAACATGAGAACGTATGTGTCGCTCCTTAGAGGAGCAGAATTGCAACACTTCCTCAAATTATTTTAAAAATTGATATTTTCATTTTTATTTAACTGGGTGAAGTAAAAAGTAGTAAAACCGAAAAGAAAAAATCAATGATCAATAAAAACAATCAAGAGTAACCTAAGAAAACAATAAAATTCCTCTATTGTAATAAATTTTGAGACAAAAAAAAAACAACTAATTTCTGAATTTACCGATAAAATAGTTGTTTTTAAAGTACATATTGTTTATTTACAATCCAATTAGTTCTTTTCTCCCAATAGCGAATAATTGTATCTGTCCTGCGAAGCGCAAACATTGTACGGAGCTCAAGCGATTGGTGAATAGAGCTGTGTGTCGAATCTCAGAGTTTATTGTAGAAGTAGCATTAAGTATTTAGTATAGTAGCATGTTGGCAGTTGGATACAGTTAAAAAGAAGATGCAATGAAGGATTGCAGACGTTTGAGAGATCGTAGAGAATAGCAACGAAGATTTCCTCCACCTGCTTTATTTTGTCTGTCCGCTTTGTGTGCTGTGGTTGTTTCTACTACCGATTATAACATGCATGCTGCTGTTTGTTGATGAATGTGTGCCTAGTATAACCCTAATTATCTAACTAACCCTGAAAATGACGTGCCTTGTATAACCCTAACTTCCTATTAATAAACTGTAGAGTGAAAAGTGTAGATAATTTTGACTTGCTCTTGTAATTAATAGACTTTTAATTGCTAGATGAAAATCATTTGTAAATATATATACGATTTCATTGGACAAATTTTAATAATAAATAGTGCTAAGAAGCCTGGTTGGTAGAGCACCAGTTTCGTAACCGAAAGGTAGCGAGTTCTGTTCTCGCCTCGGCCAAAGGCCACCGTGCAGGCTAATGGCAGACGGGGCACGTTCAATAGGTCGTGACTGCAATGACCTCCAAGTTCCCATAACAAATTATATCTCTGGGTGTACTGAGTCAGGCATGAGTCGGTCTCTGATTGGGATCTAAATTCTGACTTGCGGATGGATGAATGAGTTTGAGCACTCCCTAAAAAGTGTTGTGCCGTGTGTGTTCGAGCAAAGTCGTCCTTTCACGTTAACAGTGCTCGGTAACAAAGAAAGGCGCACACTTTTGCCTTCATTCGAAACTGCTAAATCTCATTCGGCTTGGTATGACCAAGTGGCATTAGACCGACCCATTGAATGAACCCATTGAATTACTACACATTTTCAGAAACTAGGCAATTAAATTGGATTCAGCTATCTTTTAGGATAACAATTCACCAATTTCAGCTTCGCCCAAATTAGAAGTGACAACTGAAATTAAAATTCGTTGAGTGTTAGTAATTGGGTATTTTCATGTTTGAAATACAGAAGTCAATTTCCTCTTAAATGATCAAATTTATTCTTAGATATATGGAATAAATTTGGATGAATTTAGAAATTGTTTAAAATTTTCATTTCCTCATCGCCTTAAAATGATTTCATTAGTATTAAAACAATAGAAAAAGCTTTTATTGTCTAAAAGATCTTTGTTATTTATTTCGCTACAAATTTGTATTAATATTAGAAAAGAAATTTTCTAATAATAATGCTACATTTTATTAACTTTAAATATTCTTATTTTTAAAAGGATTTTATCTTCATTCTAAAAATAATATAAATTGCACCAGCTAAATCTTTTCTGAAAATTGATTTTTTGTTTACAAAAATAGTAAATATTTACAAATCTACAAAATAATTTTTAATCTAATTTTTATTTCTACACTCTTTTTTAAAGTTGTTTTAGCAACTTTTCCCCCCTGAAATTACACATTAATTTCTGTTTAACGTAAAAAAAAAATTGTACTTTATTTTCCAATTTAATTAATTTAGCAGATTTGGTGGAAACTTCAGATTGACAATAATAATTGCAATTTATTTGCTGAAATTTAAATTAAAGTAAAACAAACAAAAATGAAATAATTCTTTTTTTAATTAAGAGTATAGAGTTCCAAAATTTTCTTAAAATGAACGCAAGCTATTGCCAACCGGAACATAGTAATTCTTCATCGAATTATAAACAGGCAAACATTAAAGCATGAAAACAAAAATATATGATGCAGTTTCTTGTGTTCATACAAATGTACAGTTGTTCCTTCTGTAAATTAAAGCGTACACAGCTGTATTATTTTTCAATTTCAATTGTTTTTCTTATGAATGTTTCGTCAACATTTAAATCTGTTATAACTAATCCTTTTCCGCGATTTCTATTTTTAATCTATTCGATTCGATTTTTAATGGAAACTACTCAATTTTCATTCATTATTTTATACTAACAAGTCGAATAAATAAATGTGTCTCAGATATTTCCATCGGAGCAAACATGTAAACAATATGAAGATGTTAGCTGCTGCCAAATGACATTTCTCAAATTCTACTTGCTTTTGAATCCATATAAAAGTTCTAAAAATAATTTAAATTGGACCAGTTAAATCTCTTCTCAAAATTTAATTTCTTTTTTACAAAAATGGTACGCATTTACAAATCCACAAAATAATTTTTTAATCGAATTTTTATTTCTACACTCTTGTTTAAAGTTGTTTTAGAAACTTTTTTCAAAAAGAACACATTGATTTCATTGTAACATAATAATATTAAATAAATAATAATACTTGTAATTTATTTTCCAATTCAGGTCGAAAATTCGGATTGACAATAATAATTGCAATTTATTTGCAGAAATTTAAATTAAAGTAAAACAAGCAAAAATTGTTTTTCTTCCAGTTGTTTTTCTCATGAATGATTCTTCAACATTTAAATATGCCATAACTATTCCTTTTCTGCGATTTCTATTTTTAATCTATTCTATTCGAGTTTTAATGGAAATTATTCAAGTTGCATTCATTATTTCATACTAACAAGTTTCGAACAAATAAATGTGTCTCAGATATTTCCGTCTTAGCAAACAATTAAACAATATAAAGTTGTTAGCGCTGCCAAATAACATTTAATAAATTCGGCCTGATTTTGGATCCATATAGGCGTTTTAAGTATATCGATTATTATGCTGTCTTCACTTTATATATCCTTTAACGTCTTTAACCGTTTAAAGACAAAGTTATTTTTGGCTTTCATAAGTACAGTCCTTAAGTAGAAAGAATTCGATTAGGTGCTAAGAGGCTTAAGTTTTAGATAATGGGACTAGATCCGTAAGTGGTTAATGACATTAAGTCGAATGCTTTCAAAATTAACTTCTAATATCTAATTGTTTATTATTAGCAAAAATGTCGCATTTTCTTATTTCTCATATAGTTGTTTCTAACAATAAAATAATGAGAGGTATTTTACTTTCAACATATTGATATATTTAATAACATACGCTGAAAGTAAAATATTTCAACCATAATTATTCAACTTGACGAATTAATTTTAAGATAATTTTAATTATTTATTTCCCAAACCTTTTGGCAGAATAAAAAAATGTAAAATTCATTATTATTTTGCTGTAGAAGATGGGAAAAATAAACATAATCTCCATTCTTTGGTTTTAAGCAACAGAGTTGAAATAAATAATTAAATGTTCAAACTAACATTGAAAACGGTTTGAATTTCATTGCATTTATGTCAAAACTACTTTTAAAAATTTGATGAAATTAGTGAAAACATTATTGTCAGTCTATCTGTTATTATGAAAGGATCGTTCTTGCATTTTGAGTTGATATGAAAGTGATTTTTGTGAAATAAAATTGTGAAAAATCATGTCTAGAAAAATCTTCAGAATTCTAGCTAATTTTAATAAAATAACATTCTAATTAAAATTGTACAAAAATAATCTTGAAGTGAATATTCTCAATCTCCAAAGAACATTTAATTGAACGTTGATAAGTCTAGGGGATTTCTATGATATGGTTATTTCTATAAAGCTCTAATTGAATACAAATGTATAATTGCTTTCATAATTAGTCAGGAAATATATTCTTTATCCTCTGCACAAAAATATTATTCATCTCTTTCATAAGCTATGCAAAGAGAGTAACTCTATTTAAGGTATTTGTCTAAGTTAAAAACATTGGTTATCTACTACATTGGCACTTTTTTTATTGTTATTTCTTCTAGTTTAGACTTTCCTCGTTCCAAAACATTTTATATTTTTTCGGTAAACAAAGGCCCTATCAATCATCGAGGATCAAATATTTTTCAGCTAAAATTTGTCTTCAATTAAAATTTCATCAAAACTTTAATTTTTATAAAAATTCTCCACCGTAAATATATCTCCAAAACTAATAGAGGTATTTACCTAAAAAGTTCAAAGTGTGTTTTAAATAATATGGGCAATGAAATGAACCAAAAGTTTTAATGTTGGTGAAATACTTTTTAAGTGTTTTTAGAAAAAATTAAATTATGAATTTATGAAAAAATGCATATATACTTATATTTGACCCATAACTTCTTTGCATCTGAAATTTTTTTCAAGATTTTGGCTCATTTCATTTATTAATATATCCTATAACTTGTGTGTAAAGAAAAATAGTATTGTTGCGTTACAATTTTGTGTAGAATGTTAACCGTTTGGGTTAAATTTCATTAAAACTTACTATACATTTTGCTATTTCTCAAAATATATTATATTCTCAAACAATTCATTTTGCATTTATAGAATTTTATATTGTAATTGACAGTATATCTAAAAACCATAGCTTTAAATCATTTTTTAAAAATCCAATTTTTCAAATTTTTTTCCTTCGAACGTAATTGGATACTTTAAACTAACAATAATAATAACTAGCTAACTAATAGCAAAAATATTGTTCAACAAATCTAAGAGTCAGAATTGATTTTAATTTTAGCTTTAAAATAAATGATAGGAATAAATAAATCTTAAATTCTCTTTCATACTTGGACATTATAAACAAATATACGATTTCTAGAACTGCCATTTGGAAAATGAAAGGACAATTTCTGGTAGAAAATGAAATGAAAAGTTTATTTCGGATGTTTCTCGTCCTTTTTCTTCGAATTCGAAATCCGAAGCAATCCATCTGTCGGATCAAGGTTGTCAAGATGGAATCGATGTACTTTACCAAGAGAACCGAGAATTTATTTCTGGAATATGAATTATATGGACCCGTCAAAAGTTGTCACATCTACCTTCAGAGTGCACTTTATTTCCTGGGAAAATTTTATTTCGTCCTCGTACATTTCCTACAAAGAATTCTCTGTAGGAAAGAGAAGCAGTTTTCGTACATCATAAAGCATGTGAATATGTTTCCTCCGTTTTTGGATGACATATTTTAAGTATCTTTTTCAAAAGAAATACGTTAAGTTAAATGCTGAATACAAGTACACCAGCTTTTCACCACAAATATTCTTATATGTTTCGAAGTTTTCAATTCAGTACAATCCTATTATTAAGTTATTTAAAAGTTCTAAAGCTTTATTACTGTTCCCATTTGAAACTTTAATATTGCTTCTCTTACAAGTTATAAAGCTTTAGCAATTTGTCAATTGATTTAAAGCTATAGAAGTCTATGACTGCCCCAGTTTGATGCTATAAGATTTTATCCGTTTTCAAGTCAGGAATTCTTTTTGATTCAAAACTTGTCACTTCTACCTTCAGAGTGCACTTTATTCCAGAATTTTTTTTATTTCGCCCTGGTATATTCCCTAGAAAGAATTCTTAATAGGAAAGACACGTAGTTTTTGTACATCATAACGCATGTATATTTGTTTAATCTGTTTTTGGATGGCATAGTTTAAGTATCTTTCTCAAAGGAAATACTTAAGGTAAATGCTGGATAAATTAAACAAGTACACAAGTTTTTTTTACCACAAATATGCTTATGTATTTCGAAATTTTCAATTCAGTACAATTATAATATTAAAAGTTGTAAAGCTTTATTACTGTTATTATTTGAATCTTTAGATCTCTAATATTGCTTCGCATACAAGTTACAAAGCTATAGCAATTTGTCAGTTGATTTAAAGCTATAGAAGTCTATGACTGCCCCAGTTTGAAGCTATAAGATATTATTATTGTTCCATTTTCAAGTCAGGAATTCTTTTTATTTCAAAACTTGTCACTTCTATCTTTAGAGTGCACTTTATTCCAGGAAAAATTTTATTTCGCCCTAGTATTAAGAAAGAATTCTTAATAGGAAAGACACGCAGTTTTTGTACATCATAACGCATGTGAATTTGTTTCCTCTGTTTTTGGTTGACATATTTTAAGTATCTTTTTCAAAAGAAATACGTTAAGGTAAATGCTGGATAAAGTACACCGATCTTTTATACCACAAATATGCTTTTATATTTCAAAATTTTCAATTTACTGCAATTATAGTATTGTGCTGTTTAAAAGTTGTACAGCTTTATTACTGTCCCTATTTGAAATTTTAGATCTCTAACATTGCTTCGCATTCAAGTTATAAAGCTCTAGCAATTTGTCAATAGATTTAAAGGTATAGAAGTCTATGACTACCCCAGTTTGGAGATATAAGATTTTATTATTGTTCCATTTTTAAGTCAGGAATTCATCTTTTTATTTCATTTTCAAGCAATGGAGCTCTGTTATTTTCCGTTATGTGATTACAATGCCCTACTATTGCTCGTTTTGGACTTTGCTAAACTTTTTGCTCCTTTTTTTTTTTACTATATAGACAAAAATTATTACTGTCTAGGGTTTACATTCTACTAGTTATTATATACATGCAGTAACTTAGTCTATATAATATATTACTATAGTTTCATAGACTATGTTATTGTTCCAATTTGAGATTGTAATGTCTTATGACTGTTCAATCTGAGGTTATGATAAATCATATTTCTCATTTCACCCATATAGTCCGATTATCTTCCACTTTGAGAATATAAGGCCTCATGATCGCTATATTTGGTGACTATAAAGATTTTGTCATACACATTTTGTTCTTTTTTAAAACTCTGTAGTCGGCTTGTCCATTAGAATGCCAACCGCACACACACGCACATGCACACACCTTTAGAAGTGAACACACTGACGCACACTCGGTATCATACACAAACACATTTTACAGCTTTAGGCCAAATGGATTGTCTTTTAGAGCGCCAACCGCACACGTACGCACATTCACACAAATTTTGAAGTAAACACACAAACGCACACTCTGAAATCATAAACAAATTTTATAGCTTTAGGCCAAATGGATTGTCTTTAAGAGCACCAACCGCACACGCACGCACGTTAACACGCGTGGCAAGTAAACACACACATGCACACTCTGTATAAACCATTAAAAAATTTTATAGACTTTGGCCAAATGGATTATCCTTTAGAGCGGCAACCCTACACGCAGACAAATCTACACACGTTTGCAAGTAAACACACAGACGCACACTCTGTATCATAGATACACATATACCCTCACACACACGTATTATTTTATTATTAGAAAATTTTAATAACTTTAGGAATAGGTTTTTTCCTTATTTAAATACCAGACAAAGCCCTTTGTTTGCAATGAAATGCTCCAGTAGGAATATTAGAACTATTTATCGTTGCCAAGAAGACAAAGAAGTATAATTTCTAAATTTTGGCACCCCAGAACAATAGCTACAAACAACTGCAAAATCTCTCCTTAGGCAACATGTAAAATATGCCAAGTTAAATAAAAAATATATGAAAAGGTGATTTCGTATCGCGGAAAAAAAATTAGATAAGTAATTCAGCGATAACGAAATCACAAATAACGTTTGAGTAACGTAATATTATTCACTGGCTTATCTAAATCAATAAATATTGCAATAAGAAATGCTCACCCTCTTCAAAAAATAAAGAAATCACTCTAAAGAATTCGCAGCAAATCTTAGAAGAAGTAGCCCCATTATATTTCGAACTTCGAAAAAAAGAGAATAAAAAATTTTAATCGCTGTTCGCTGATCGTATCCATAAAAAATTTCGAACATTTTTTTCCCTGACATTCTCTTAGAGTCAGCTGCGAGAATTATGAGTCATGAAGTGCTGAAGGAATGCGTCGTAAAATGAGCACTGAAAACTCGGACACTGACTGAAGTGAAAAAACTGCAAAAAAGCACTAAAATTCTCATAAAATTCCTAAACATTAAATGGAAAAAAAAAAATAGAGATGTTACATTTGAGGTGCAGCAAGGCTTCTTCATGTTTTATTAGCTACAGGAATTTTGCCTTTAGTTTGAGATGTTTTTATGCAATTGATAAAGTTTTCGTCGGATTTTAGATGCGAGAAATAGTTTGGAAATTTGTTTTTAGAATTCTATCAGTTGCAATGAGATGTTAGTACTTTTTTCCAAAAATATGTGTCACTTTTTGAAGTTTTTTTTTATTAATTTATAGTGAATGCATTTTCCGCTTTATGGTTATGGATCTTTAATTGTCTTTGCAGATTCCTAAGTAATTCTGCTGTTATGAAAAAACCCTTAAGGTATCCGACTGCGTTCGGAAGACAATTTTTGAAAAATTGTTTTTTTTTTTATTATTTGAAATTATTGTTTTTAGATGTTTTGTCAATTACAATACAAAATACTTCAAATACAACAAAATTATTTGAAAATATAATATATTTTGAGAAATAGAAAAATTTTCTGTAAATATTGATGAAATTTAACCAAAATGGCTAACACTTTATATAAAATTATAAAGCAACAATCTTATTTTTTGTACACAAGTTATAGAATATAACGATGAATGAAATGAACCAAAATCTAAGAAACATTTTGAGATGCAAAGAAGTTATGGGTAAATATATACGTATATATGCATTTTTTCCATAAATTCACGACTTAAGTTTTATAAAAACACCTATAAATGAAAAAATAAAACTTTTGGTTTTACCAACAATAAAACTTTTGATTCATTTCATTGCCCGTATCATTTAAAACACAAGTTGAAATTTTTATATAAATACTTTTATTAGATTTTAAGATATCATGTTGACGGTGGAGAATTTTTATGAAAATTAAAATTGAAGTTAAAGACAAATTTTAGCTAAAAAATGTATTTTGCTTAAAATTCTCCTGGCCAGGTCTTCCTTTTCCAAGAAAAAAAATTTAGGAAAACGAGAAATCTGAACTGCAAGAAATAGCAAAAAAAAAATCGCCAATGTAGTAGAAAATCAACATTTTTAACGTAGTCGGATTCCTTAATTGGTGAAAATCATGTCTAAGATATTGTTAACAGCAGTCTAAGTTGGCAGCCTTTCTAGATGATCATATCCTTTAGTTAAATGATAATAACTAAATGTCGAGTTTAATCTAAGTATGGCTGCTTATTTACTGTCATTTCATTCCAAGCGTCAACTGCCTTAATCCACTCAATGCCCTTAAATTAACAGGTTGTTTGAGTATTTGCCTGCCAATGCGGGTCACGTTGCAATTATATTGCAATTAATGCAAAGGTGGTGGGAATTAATTGCTGAAATAGCTAAGGGAACTAAAACTCTCCACAATAACTGAACAGATCGTAAATTTGCATACATCATTCTGTCAAAGAGAGAGAGCACGAGGTAGAAAATCGAGTTCACGTAAAATTAAGATTATACAGTTTCGATTATTTTATGTAAATTTTTGTTTTGCCGTATATTATATTATAAATTGGCTGCTCTTATTTATAAAGAAGTTTCATTTGTTGAAGGATTTAAATTAACTATTAAATATGCACAATTAAATATTTTAACCTTATTTCGGTAAAGTTAAAAAAAGGAGATTTTTATACGTATTAATAATTTTTAACCTTTTTGATGTTTACGATATAATTTATCGTTATAATGTTTTAGTATCTAGAAATTAATATTTATTTCCTAACCAGATGGCGCCACGTGTACCAAATGGAATTTAAATTAATTAATGCATTAAATAACAATGAAGTTTTGAAAGAAAAAAAATTATAGTTTTATGACAAATAATAATAGTATTCTGAAATTCTCAATTCGAGTAGATAGTTAGAAACTGCGTCATGTATTCTCATTCAGATTTAAAACATGCCTGGAATTACACGAAGTCAGATGTTAAAGTATAACTTTGGAATTAAATGTTTAGACGAATTTATCGAAACCAATTAATAAAAAAACCATGAAAAAGAAGAATTATAATCTTGTAGTATTTTCATACTCATTAATTAAATTAAGGGTAAATTTTTAAAAGCATTCTGAAGATAAATTACCAAAACTAGTATCAGACTATGGAGTGTTGGACTAGAAGTTCAAAGTCGATATAGTAAAATTCCCTTTATCATTATTTTAATTAAAGGTATATTTAAGATACTGAAAAGCCTAAATATTATCAAGATACAAAATTTCGAATTAAATGATCGAATTTGATAGTGATATTCTCATCTTCATTAATCAAATTATGAATAAATTTTCTAAAGCATTCTATAGATAGATTACCTAAACTAGTATCAGACTATGAAGTGCTCGACTAGATGTTCAAAGTCGGTCTAGAAAATTTCCATTTATCATTAATTTAATTAAAGGTAAATTCAAGAAACCGAAAAGCCTAAAATCTTATATAGCTACAAAATGATCGAATTTGGTATCGTGCTATTCTCATTTTTATAAATTAAATTAAAAATAAATTTTAAAAAGCACTGCCAAAATCAATGAAGTTAAATTTATATAATTTATAAGCTGCAAAATTTTCGACTAAATGGCCAAATTCGGCCTTACAGTATTCGTCTTATGATTAATTTAATTAAAATTAAATTTACAAGGACATAAACAAGAGAAAGATTAAAACGTTATCGGTCTACAGTATTTCGATCTACATATTTGAATTTGATAGAAATTTAATATTGTATTATTATCCTTTTAATTCAATAAATTATGAATGTATTTTAAAAGCATTGAGAAGACATATTCATTGAGCTTAAATCATTATCTGTTTAGGAAGTTTCTGAGTAAAGGTGGGAATTTGGTCCAGTAAAATATCCTTTGTCATTAATTTATTTAAATGTAAATTTATAAGACGAAAAAATCTAAATCATTATCAAGTTACAATGCTTCGAACTCGATTTTGAAATTTGGTTTTGTGCTATTATCCTTTACGTTACTTAAATTAAAAATAAATTGTTGAATCAATATATAATTAGACTATTTAAACCCAAACCCTTATTGGGTTATCAATTTTCAAATTAAATAATTGAATTTAATTTTGCAATATTCTTTTTTTAATTAATTAAATTAAAAATAAAATTTTTAATCAATATATGATTAGGCTACTTCAGTCAAAACCAGTATTGGGCTACCAATTTTCAAACTAAATAATCGAATTTAATTTTGCAATATTCTTTTTATAATTAATTAAATTAAAAATAAATTTTAAGTGATATAAAGACAAAAAAGGCTTAAAATATATGCTGCTAAAATGCTTCGAAATAGTTGTTCAAATGTCTTTTAAATCTTTCATCTAAATATTCCCATAACATCTGGAAAGATTTTAAAATTGTAGCTCCTGCTTCACTTACCAGTTAAGTAAAAGCAATTTTATGCAGAAGAAATTGTTTAAAATTTGGATACATATTCAAGCAAGTACACATGAGGCGCATCGATTTTGAATTTGTTAAATAGGGGAGCAGGTGCTAAAAGTGACTCAGTAAATCCGGGAATTGACGTCTCATCACATTTTTCCTCGTATGCATTCTGTCTACGTTTTGGACACTTTTTTTAAACATTAAAATAATGCTTTAGTATGCATATTTTTATGTAACATTTAAGGGGTAGTAATGGAAACAAAAAGTATTCATTTTCTCAAATTTTCAAAGTATGAATAGGCCATTTTCTGCAGATACTTTGAAAGCGCATATTAAAATTTGTATCTAGAATATATTTTCAATAGCATTTTATTTTCTAACTGCATTTTTTCATTTTTATTATATAGGGTGTAGTCTTATTTTCTAGTCGGTAAAACAATGAAATTTGATTTTTTTTGCGTCTTTAATAGTTTAGAAATAATTTAACAATTTAAGGTATTTAATTAGGATAATAATTTAACAATTTAGGATAATAATTTAGCAAATAATTTAACAATTTAGGATAAAGATTAGGAAATAATTTAACAATTTAGGATAATAATTTAGGAAATAATTTAACAATTTAGAACAATAATTTAGGAAATAATTTAATAATTTAGGATAATAATTTAGAAAATAATTTAACAATTTAGGATAATAATTTAGGAAATAATTTAACAATTTTGGAAATAAATTCACAATTTAGAAAACAAAATTAACGTACAAATTTCTTAAAATATGATTGGAAATAAGAAAATATAATAGAAGTGGAGTCCAAAAATAATTTAGGAACAAAAATACTACGTTGATTCCCTTGGTAAACTCGTAAGATGTATTTTACATAGTTTTTTTCTCATGTAAACGTATTGATTTGGCAGTATTCCTTTAACTTTTTTATAATGGAGCTTAAAAACTTCTAGTTCAAGTACTCGAAGTACCAGCTTTCAAATCAGCAAATCAATAGTTATGAGTTTGAACGACATAGAATTATTTGAAATGTTGAGAAACAAATGTACAGACCAAAGAATATTGCAGATACTGAAGGAAACAATGATTTTTATCTCGTTTACAGCTAAGAACATTTCTTTACCAAACTGCTTGGATTATAAGAATTCCTAAAATTATTGTCTCAACTTTTTAAGTTATTTAAGTGGTAAAATTGCAACCAACATTAATATCCAATCTCAAAAAATTATTATCCAGATAGGAAAATTGGTATTTACTAGAGTTTTTTTTTCTTCATCAAAATGTGAAAATCGGGAATTTCAAAAGTTATTGAGTGGAAAGTGTGGGTCACACCACTCGGCTTTTTCTAATCAGTTGATGGCACGAACTTCAACCACTGATTAATTTAAGGTAGCTATGGAATGGAATATACCTCGAAATGTGTATGTTCCATAACTTCATGATTTCAGCTCTATAATTTTTAATGTGCAATAAAAATATATAAAAAATAAAATAAATCTATATTCTAGTATTCTCAAAATATAGAATATTGAATATCACAAGTTATGCATCATTGTTTTATGTAAATCTGAAAATACCGATTTTCATTATTTGAAATTTCCGTTATTTGTAAAATAACATTTTTTAAACATAATTAGTCAAAACAGAGTTTTGAACATAGTTTTCTAAATAAAAGAAACTGATGAAATTTGGTTAAAAAAATAGATTTTTAAACACTTTTTTTATCTTGTTGTACAAAACTATTCAATGTTTTATTTATTTATGCTATTATTTATTATTGCTTATTTATTATGCTTTATTTATTAGTTAATTATATACCGGGATGTGAACTTTTTAAAAGTTTTGATATTCTATATCCTGACAAAATTAAGACGTCAATAGATTATTTGAATATTTTCTTCGGTTTAATTATTAGTTTCTTGATACGTTGAATTAAATTTTGATTTTTCACAAGAGGTACCATCTGGTTTAGCATTCGAAAAAAATATTTTCCTTTTACAGCAATGTCGTACAAATTAAGAGTTTAAGAAGTTAATAAAATACCAAATTCACTTTTGTAAAATAGTAAACAAATATTTTTTTCTAAAAAAGCCGTTAAATTTATTTTTAAGGGGCATAAGAAGGACAATATATGATATATTGACAGCTAATTTTGAATCATCCATATTTCTCAGAGATTGCTACAAAACATTCATTACGTAGTACAATTTAAATACGCTTGCAATGCCTCACCATTCATTTAATTTGCACCAAGTCCTCCGTGCCAATTTATTTTGGAATCTATTGCAGAGTTTGTAGGACAAATAACACGATGCTACAACAGAAATAAGAAAACGAGAAAGTTAATTATCAGATGGTATAAGTTTTATTATCAAGTGACTTTGACTTCATTTGAACTGTTTTCTTGTGAGAATGTAAGTTTCAGTCCAAATTTTTCTGAAGTTTAATCCTCCCAAACACTCTATTACATATGTATAGCCTCCTTGCCTTGCTATACATATGTAACAGAGTATACTTTATTCAAACGAACAAGAAGCATTTCGGTCTGGCTGTAATGCCATTAAGCTAAAAGGTTGGTCCTCTTGTTGATGATTTCATGCCAGCTGGCGTCGATTCAAAGATACTACCAGTAATGTCTCTTAATGAAAGCAAACACAATAAATTTTGACGTACTGCTATAAAATAGTCGCGATAAATTATGAGTAAATAAATTAACATGAGAGAAAATGTAAATGTTCTTAAATAAAGATGTTTATGTAAAAAAAATCCTCTCTTTATTTTAGATTCATTTTCCTTGCAGTTTGCCATTTCTTATCGAATCTGAATTCTGTAAGGTCATAGTATAAGAACTCACTGTTTTCAAACTCTCTGAACTCTCTGTTCAGGGATTAAGGGAAATTCTTATGATTTGGAAGATTTTATTGTTCTTTTGTTAATTTAGAATTTTCTTCTTTAAAATGCAAATCCATTTATTTTTGATTTTGTACTTATTAGGAACAAGGCATGCACTGTAGAATGCCCGAACAGAATTAAAGAATATTTTGATTTGCCCAAAATTGAGTTAAAGAATGCTTTGATTTGTCGAAATTGAATTAAAGAATGCTGTGATTAACTCAAATTTAATTAAAGAATCCTTTGATTTAAAAAATGAGTTACAGAATTCTTTGAATAGCATGAATTGAATTAAATAATTCTTTGAATTGTGCAAATTGAATTGCAGAATGCTTTGATTTGCCCAAATTAAATGGAATAATTCTTTGAATAACACAAATTGAATTGAAGAATGCTTTGATTTGCCCAAAATGAATTAAAAAATGCTTTGATTTGCCCAAATTGAATTAAAGAATGCTTTAATTTGGACAAATTGGATAAACACTTACAATATTCATAACGTGTATTGTTTGAATACAGTAAAGAAGTTTTGGGGAATATAAAATATCAGAAAGATAACTAACTAACAGCAAAGTTTTAATTATTGAAAAAATTGTAAAATATTACCAATATGGAAATAAAACATTTCAATAAAAAATTGTAATTAGCAATAGATTAATCTGCAGTCAATCGCTTTTTAGATTATTCGGAGACCCTCTTTTTTATTGCTTTTAAATAGAACGGAACTCCAATATTCAAACATTCTATTTTTAAAATAGCTTCATTTGAAATTTATGTATACAAAATATGTTATAAAATAAATAAAAAAATTTTCTTCTAAAAGTATGAGGCTAATTAGAAAATGCAACTAACAAAAAAGAATATTTTTGATGCAATTTATTGAAATAAAATACGTTTCAATGGTTTTGATGACTTCAATGGAATAAAAAAAAACAGACTTTTAAATTTATATCACTTAAATACAAACTTCGACAATCCTTTTTACAGTTTAGTTGCACATGTATCAAAAATTATGAAAGCTGGTTCGTTTTCGTATCATTTTTTGCCATATTTATTTTACTCTGCTGCCTAAACTAACATATCTGCTGACACTCAGAAATTGGTTCACTTTTTTATGTTTCACAATTCCTCGAAATTATTTTTAAATAGTAAATTCAGCATTTCCTTTAAAAATGAACGGTATTGTTAATAAATAAATTTTAATCCAATTACTGAACATGTTATTCAATCATCTAAAAAAAGTAACTTTTTACAGTTA
This sequence comes from Argiope trifasciata, assembly GCA_026543055.1. Lineage (NCBI taxonomy): Eukaryota > Metazoa > Arthropoda > Arachnida > Araneae > Araneidae > Argiope > Argiope trifasciata. The sequence goes on along the minus strand of JAPMOQ010041001.1, from coordinate 1,124,907 downwards.
TAAACAAAACCAATTACAAATTCACGCCGCAAATTAAAAATGAATTATATTTTTATCTTCAATAACTGTTTCGCCAAAAACAAAGAATACGTATACGTATATACTTCAGAAAAATTAATTTCCTATTGAAGTAATCTCGCCTGCAGGTAAAGTTGAGAGAAATAAAAATTTCTCGCAGTCCCTATAATTGGAAGATAATTACCGCTGGAAATTATTTACTCTAGTTTCCCCAACAGTGTGATCTCATTTACACTGAAGAATTATCATTAGGATCGCGAGTTTTCGTTATTTTTTTTCAGAAATTGCACAAATAAAATTAAAGGAATGAATTTGTAATTGGTTTGGTACTTATTTATGAACGCTTTGAAATGAATTAATTTATTATGTACTTTCCTTGTCATTTTCTATGGATAATAAAAAATTCAAATGTGTCCAAAAGTCTTTTAAGACGAGCAACAAGCTGACCAAGTTTCATCGCAATCGGATTAACGGTTTAGGCAGGCATAAGAGTTATACAAACAAACAATCATTTTTATTTATATAGATTAAGCATATTCCAAGAACGATTTGCGAATATTGTACTCACTATGTAGCTATAATCAGGAATAATGGCAACGAGTGAGGTCCGGTACACGTTGATGAAACAATGAACAACGAGCGGAACGCTGCTCTTTTTCTGTCGCAATCAGTATTTTGCACATGAAATGTTGAATGATTGTAGCAGACGCCCAATTTTACCAATACAATGCCTTGGTTTTGTCAATTAATTAAGGTTTTAAAAAAACTATACTGGATAATACGAAAGCTAGATAGTCACGAACATACTGGGGACTATACTTTATTATATTCACTAAAAAATACGAATTCGAAATTTAGACAAGTCTTCTGGTTTCAGACCTCTTTGATTCTGAAAAACTCAATTTTTATATTATGTCCATCTATGGAAAAAATAAATTGCAAACAATTCGTATTACATGAATGAAATGAAACATATGAATTTACAATCAATTTGAAGATTTCTATCAGATTTTGAAATGCACTGTCCAGTTGTTTCAATAAAAGTGAAAAGAATAACTATAGAACACAAATGATTACTTAATTAAAAGTTGGTATAATAAAGTAATATCTAAAACTGATATTCTTGTTAAATTTTGAACCAAATCTGGTAAAGAGAGGATCTTCTGTCGACCCTTTGTATGAAAACCCTATAATTCATAAAAGTAATAACTTAAATCAATAAAATTTGGTATGCTATCTTGTGACTACAATTGCATTTCCATATTAAATTTCAATGTCAAGTTCCTCTAAATTTCGCAAATTTTTGAAAAAACAATTTTAAGATGGAGAGAGAAATAATGTCATTTTTGTTTATTAACGGGCTACAAAATCTCAGCGATACCATTTTCAAATGTTATTTATTTCTTTTTTTATTATTACAGAAGAAAAGATTTGCCAAGTTTTCTCAACTTTTTTAATGCATTTCTGGTCAGATGACTTTATAATATAAATTTAAAAAATGATGGCATTTTTGTTCATGAAAGATATAAATTTAGAAGCCTATTTAAAAAATAAACAAAACAGATATAAAGAAATACACAGAAGCACTGAAATGCTTTAAGCTTCATTACATGGTTATAAATATGAAATAAATGCAAGCATATTTAGTTGTAGTCGTTTTTGTTAACTGGTTGGTTTGGCAAGAATATTGGTAGTTTTTGTATTTTAAATAAATTTCTTACTCACAACTTGATGTTCATGATCAGATGAATAACGTAATGACGCCAAGTTATAACTGACATCAAAACCGTGCGTTTTGATTATTTTGCATTTCTCTGTTTTATTAATCTTTCTAATGGAGTAGAGAGCCCTGACGTCAAATTGACAATAAAAACAGAAGTAATTTGATAATCTATTTCAAATTTTCACGTTGTATTTTGAAAAAGGCTTATACTGATCTATAAGGATGGTACTATTCTGATGAGGATTAGGTGTGTGCCGGAAGTGGTATTACACCGGTGAAAAGCTTACTGTTACAATTTTTAAAAATAGAATTTAAATAGCTATCAATAGATTCGCTATTCAAACATAACGAGTCTTTCAATAGTTATTTGGGTGTAAATGCTATTTCGGGTTGCGAGGTTTTTTTTTGTTGTTGTTGTTGTTGAAAAGGAAAACAGCATTGGAGTCTATGTAAGAAACCCCGACAACTGCTCAGTGCTCCGTGGAGAACTAACAGCTATCGAGGAGGCTTTGAGACGTAGTATAACTGAAAGTGTTTGCTCTGACATTTGGATTCTGAGTAATAGCCGAAGTTCCATTCAGCATTTATCTGAATGGTTCAAACATGGGGACCACACGACTAGGAACATCGCCCAGCTTTTGAATGGCTTGATTAACAATGTTAAGATCACCTTTCAGTGGGGTCCATGGCATGTGAATGTTCACGAAAATGAAATTGCTTATGATCTGGCTATAAGCAATTTCATTAGCGGGCAGCATAAGGATACTGCTCATGGTACCTATTTTGCTATTTCAGAAATCGCAAGGGGGGGTTACTTTTTCAGGAATCGCAATTTCAGGGTTCGGCAAGATAACTATACTTCTTGGAGGAGGGCCCCTGTGCATGAATTGTATGCGGAAAATCGCCTTGGAGTTGCTTTAGTTCGGGTTGGCAACAGGCGCTATCAGACAAGTCTCGCTAGGTTTCAAAGGGTACATATCCGTGTACCACGTCATATGATGGGCCACAAAGTTTTTCCCATATGATCAAAATGCAATGAGAATCAAGCTGCTCCTACTCTCATTTTGATTTGCATTGGCATCGATAAAGGCCAGCTGTTCTCGAGTCCTGAGGCTGTATTAAATTATTTGAAGGTATTCGGGCTCATGGACCTGGTTTGAAGTTACAGTCTACTAGGTAGGATAAACTACACACACACATTTTGTCTTTTACTGTAATGTAAATTCGTTTTTTGATTCTTCATGTAAACTGAGCGAATAATAAACAAAATCTTTCTGCCACAGTTTTTAAAAATAGAGAAATATCACTTGATTATTCAACTAATAAAGCAATAAGAACGTTTTCATTTCTGCCGCAGTGATGAAGTCATTGATTGAAAATTATGAAGAGAAATAGATCACAATGTCCTAAGAAATTGTCAATATCGAATTAAAAAAAGAATTGTGCAAAGATTAAATTGACATTATTAAATAGTCATTATTCGAAATTTTTTAATGATGCGGACTCAGTTGTATGCGAAAAGATTTTACTGGAATCATCAACGGAAAACTTCAAAATCTGATTAATATTTCAGTTAATCAAAATATTATTGCAAAATGCTTTGGATCAATCACCATTATGACCACCTGTATATCAAATATCATGTTTGTAAATGCTTTAGTTTTGTTTACACACAGATATACACACATTTATTTTTTCAAATATAAAAATAATAAGCAACTTGTAATTAATATCGTATGCTTACTTTTTCTAAAATTACAGCGATAATGCTGTATATAACATACAGGGTAGTTATAATTAAAATTCCACTTTGAAATGATCATAAATGAAAAACTACTGGACCAAACATTATCAAACTTTGTAATAGTTCAAAGAAGGCGTTGGGAATTTCTTTTCCGCCAAAAAAAGGTCAGAAACTCACCACCTAGAAGGGATATGATGCTGTATGTAATATTGTTAATCAAAATACAACAAAATCAGTTTACTTTTTTCCAAAACATGCTACAAAGCATGTTCAATGTGGCTTGTACCATTTTCTGAAAGCAAATTAAATCGCGTTAATGCCTTTTCAACAGTAGCTCTTAGCTTATCAAAAGGATATTACACACATGTCAGTGTACCGTATCTTTCACTTCCTCCAAATTCTTTAGATTATTACCGTAAACAATGTTTATGAGATAACACACATTGAACATGCTTTGTAATATTTTCTAGAAAGGATTAAACGCATTTGAAACTGGTGTCTTTATGTTGCAATTTGCTTAACCGCTATTTTTCTTCTGATGGAAAGTTTTCCAACTTTTTTTGGCAAAAAAGAAATTTCCACTACTCCCTTTAAATCATTGCCAAGTTTGATAACATTTGGTCCAATAGTTTACCTTCCACGATCATTTCATAGGGGAACTTTAATTACAATACTCGGTACTTAAAAAAATCCCTTTTTTACTGAGTCACACTATGGTAATGAGCGTACAAGTCAATAACAAAATACACTGCATTAATTTTTGAATTAAATGGTAAGCGGTTGTGTAAATCCAACATATCTATGTAAATAAAAATGAATGTTTGTATGTATGTCTCTTATGTGTATGTATGTATGTCTCTCGGATTGTGAAAAAACTTTAAATACATATTACTTGCACTTGCGGTATGATTATAGGCGTAGTAAAATTATGTAACCTATAAACATTACTTTTGGATCTATTTATTGCATTTATTAACCATGGATTAACCACCAAATAACTCTCCAAGGAGACATAACAAGTTCAGTAAAGAGGCTAAATTAAGCTAGACGTTAATATTTCGCAGCTATTGTATACAATGTAAGTATTTCTCAATGTAGACATTGTCAGTATTTCTCTCAGGTAATAGTTTTAATAGAGAGTGTGAGAGAAAGTTTTAGGGCAACCAAACCTATAAGTTGGAAATTTTAAATAAACATTAAATAAAAGTTTATCGATTTTTGCAGTAGCTTCCGAAAATATCATGGTACGAATAATTTTTCACCAGCTTAGTTTTCAAAAAAATTATAATTATCGCATCTATTAACTAATGATTATTGTCACATTAACTTGCTAAGGTGACACAGCAGTTTATTTTTACATTATCAGTTGTATCCTGGATGCTACGAGTCAAACAATCAAGAAATTAATTTGTTTCTTCTGAAGACGGAAAAACAAAAATAATAATATTGTGTACTATAAAGATCTTGAATAATAAAATAAAAAAAAGTATAGAATGAAAATTAGTTGCACTTCTCTTTTAAATATCATTTAATCTTAATGAATGTATTCATTTATGATATCATTCATAATCAAAAAAAGAAAGCTATTTCAAATTCCAAATGATACTTCCAAAATTATTTCTTCAGCGGCCGGGTACCAGCTAACACATAACAAAGAACAATCCTTGAACTTTCGATAATTTTAAGCCAAAAACTGATAATCTCAATATTTGGCGCATTCCTGACTAGATAAAAGAGTATGGCAAGACATTCCTTTCAGGCATGATATCTCGAAAAAAGCAAAGCAACACACCTAGGCACTAGCGCAACGTACGTGCCACAGGAAAGGGCACTTTTTTTCATCATTATTTACCTCCTTTTCTTTTTCTCCCAACTTTCTCCCGGATTCTGGCGCACAAATCCGAGAGATTTGAGGCAGAGAATGGGGGAGTGTTGGCTCCGTGCCAACCGGAAAGCGCACCTGACGGTCCAAAAGATTTTCGTGACGGCAGGACGGGAAGACTAATAGGCGGCAAAAACAAGAGCTGAAACCCTTTCTTCATCATATGATATTAACCTCCCCAACGTACAGGAAGTCCGGGAGATGGTGTACGTAGACCAGTAATGAGGTTTGCACAAATAAAAATATATTTCTTATCTTCACGCGAATACTTCGTTTCTAATGTAATTTAGATAAAGATATATTAGATAAGTTTTCGTTGCAATATTTTGAGCTTTGAATCAAGTAATTTCTTTTGCATAATTCCTTGATGTACAATTTTTTGTAAGATTCCTTGATACAGTTTTTTGTAAGATTCCTGGATGTACTATTTGACCCAAAAATATCTTTTGCACTCTGATCATGCACCTCTTTGTAATAAATGCAATTCTGTTTTAACGGTTATACATATTCTGTTTGGATGCCGAAATTTTAGTACACAACGACAAATTCATTTTGGAACGACTGTTCTTAACTCAAATGACATTTTAGGAGATAATCCTCATTCAAATATCTTTACCTTTTTAAAAGGTATTCAAATTTTACATCAGATTTAATTATATGTTTTTCTTAAAATGGTTTAAATTTTAATAAGAAATCCATGTTTAACAAATGTTTGGCTTAGTATGATCAGATCTGGTCCTTGCGCCATAAAAACGAACTATCTATCTTGATGTACATTTTAATATATTTATGAGGCACTAAACGTCTAGTGGGTTAAGTTGACATCTAAGAACATGAATCGGACAAACATGGGTGCAAGACGAGGTTATATAAGTAGGAATATTATTTACAATCCACATGATATGTTTACTACGAAAATGATGTGTTTTTGTAGTTATTTTTTTTACCAGTTTTAGACCAGTTTTTCTGATTTCTTTTTACATTAAGTGAGTTAAAAATATGGTTCACTTTCCCCTAAAAGCCAACCTAAACATCGAACTGAATCAAACTTCTGCCTAATGTGCTCTGAAACGGTTGACGCTTGAAGTGTGATATTTAGGATTTATCTAATACTATAATTCGAGGAATGGTTGCCAAGTCGAAAATCGCCCCAGAATTAATAAACTACGGTAAACTTGGGGGTCTGGAGTTTTTGGCCACGAGGAATCGATTGGTGCCGGTTTTGAAGCGCTACGGTCGAGCAGTTCGGAGTTACAGATAGGATATTTTCAAACTTTATTAGTTCGCCATAATGGCTACTTAAATTTTCAAGCGGTAACGTGCTGCCATCTATAGCCAATATGGCGAACTAATAAAGTTTTATGTTTATGCTGTTATAGGTTTATAATATGTTTCTTATGTATGTATATATGTTTGATTTTTCTAAATAAATTTGTCAAAAATATTGAACTTCAACACACTTCAATCTTTACCTTTACTTTAGCTTTGTATAGAATAGTTCCCTTTCCAAACTCTAACTTTGTTTAGAATAGTTTACAATGGTGCACTTTAACCGGTTATCTTTTCACCAATGGTTTCACAAATTTTCTTATGGCATGTATTGTTTTGATAAATCACAATTGAAAATTTAAATCTTCGAGTTAGCTTCGATACCTGTTTTCTCCGAGCGGAGCTCGGTCACCCGCTGGTTTTATTGTAGTACTAGCCAACAGTCTTTACTACTAACTGGTACATCATAATGAATAGTCGGTAAAATTTTCAAATTTGTGACTACGTTCGAGATGATGATTCTAAGAAAAGGTGCGATAATAACTTTTTTTTTAATTATTTGCATAAAAAATATTAAAAAAACATCCATGAAGCGAAAACATACAAGTTAAGTGCCAAAAGTTTATTTTCAAATTTCAACTATTCCATTTAAAAATCCAAAATAAATCTGAATATTTTTGGAATTTGAAAAATTAAGTGACTTTATGCGATAATCATACTTTTAAGTAGGTCCTTACATTATTTGAGTCAAAAAGAAACTTAATTATAAGCGTAAAATGTTTTATTATTTCAGACTTCTGGTACATTATTGATTGCTCTGTATTAAATTTGATTGTAAAAATTATTTAGAAATGAAGTTTACTTTAGAATTAAGTATGAAGTTTCATTTACATAGTCTGACACATTTTCTTTTTCTTTTTTTTTTTCAATTTTACATACCTGTAAATAGGCAGATCAGAAAATTTTAATACGTCCTTGAAAAATACGAAATTACGAAATACGTCCTTTAAATGTATATAACAATATTTTTTATTGTTACAATCATTGCACGCATATACAGCAATATTAGATGCATCATGTGTGTTTCATACTATCTCTCTATATGATGAAAACTAAGTTAAAGAAATAAAATAGATGAAATAATGTATAAAACATCGTCATTTTATGATGTATCAGATTCTAAGTTTGAACTCCTTTCAAGCTTTTGTTATTTTTTTAACATCTAATCGGAAAAAATTTCTCAAAGCAGACTTTTTTGCTGACGTACAGAATATTCAATTTGATCTCTCCATACTGTCTCAGCAGTTTCAGAAATTTATTCTAACAAAAATATAAAGAGTCAAAAAACTTCTAATGCTATCATGCAATAAATTCCTTTAAAGTCAGCACTTTCATTTTTCGTTTTGTAGAAGAATCTCTGCAATATTTATGAGTGAATGCTTGAACATTATTCAAAGGAATAAAGTCAATGTTGTGACTTCAAAGCCACATGATTTCATCAAAACTTGTAACTAAATGAATTACTATATTACACAAATACAATTTGCTTATCATTAGCTACTGGCGTTATATAATGAGGCTATTGTTTAGATTTTACTCTAACATTTTGGAGAATGAAAGCTCAAAGTCAAATGAGGCAACTGTTATCTAAATGAGTAGTAAATAAACGAATGTATGACAGATCTATCATTAGCGTCCTGCTTTGCATCATGATACCATAATAAAATTTTACTCTAACATTTTGAGGATAATGAAAGCGAATATGTTATGACAGTACAGTCACATAATGTAACTGTGTAATAAACAAACCACTTTATTGCACACCAGTGTCTACATTACCATTTTGTTTTACATCATGGCGGTATGTTTAGGTTTCGCTCTTACATTTGAGGGAGAACGAAAGTGAATAAGTGGTGGCATCACAATCACATGGTGCAGTTATGTACTTAATATTAATATGTAATAAATTAACCAATGTAGGACACATCTATCATTAGCATCTTAATGCTATATTAAAATTTTACTTTAACATTTTGAAGAGAATGAAAGTGGATACGATATGATGGTACATTCACATAACGCAATTGTGTAATAAATAAACCCTTTATGATACACCCTGTCTATCATTGGCATTCTGTATTACATCACGGTTCAATGTCTAGGTTCACTCATACATTTGTCAGAAGACAAAAGCGAATAAGTTATGATGTCACAAACACATGATGCAACTCTGTATTTAATCTTAGTTCGTAATAAATAATCCAATGTTTGACACAACTGCACTAATTAGTAGCATCTTGCATTATATCATGACTCTATGTTTCAATTAATATATTGCGGAGAATGAAAGTGGATAGGTTGTGATAGTCACAGTTACATGACGCAGCTATGTATTTCATCTTTATACTTAATCTAATTGTGTAATTAAGTAAACAACTGTATGACGCACTTGTACCTATCACTGACATCTTTTGTTGCACCACGATGATATGTTTAGGTTTTACTCTAATATTTTGATGAAATTTAAAGTGGATGTCTCGTGATATCACAGACACATGATGCAACTATGTATTTCATCTAAGTCATGAATAAATAAGTACTTCATCAAAGTCACTATTATAAGCCTACCATTAGCTGTTAGCTATCTGTGCCTATCATAACGTTATGTTATGACATTAAATATTACTCTTACATTTTCAGCAGATTGAAAATGGATACATTGTGACGTCAAAGTCACATGATGCAACTGTGTATTTCATCTAAATGTGTAATTAAAATAAACCTCTGTATGACGCATATATGACTATTATTAGCATCAGGGAATACATTTTTTTATTCTAATATTTTATAGAGAATTAAAACAGTATTGATCTCCTTTTGCTTATTTATAAATATCTAAACTATTTAGCAAAATGAAACATAAGGTTACCAGCCCCAATTACTGATCTACTTTTTCAAATTGTTGTTTACAATGAGAGCTCATAACCTCTAGATATGATATCAATTTACTCATTACTCTTTATTTTTTACAGAAATTTCAAAATTATTGCTCCTTTGTATGCCCTCAAAAAAATTTGTAGAATCATCCACCCAAATTAATGCCCTTATTTCGATATTTTTAGTTGCCCTTAATTAATGCCCTTATTTCGAAATTTTTAAATTCATATGTCTTCTCGTGCCTAATAGATAAGAGTCATAGATGGTCATTGTTCCATTATATCCCCTCAAAAATGAAAAAAAGAGGCATTTGATGCATCATCTACCTAAATAAAAGCCCTTATTTCGATAAATTTAATTGCCTTTAATTAATGCCCATATTACGAAATTTTTTAATTCATATGACTGCTTATGCTTAATAGATGGAGTGATAGATGCTCATCTGCCCTGAGATCCACCCCCCCCCAATTTTTCCCCAATTTAGAGATAAATTTTCCGAACACCGTCTCCTAATCATTCAAAATGGAATAAAATCTGTCAGAATCTCCAAGATAGGAATAGGAAAAGTATTATATAATTTTTCAAAATTTAGAATTGATGAAAAGAATAACGTTATTAAGATTTGTTTTAAAAAACTAACCAGCAACATATACATTTTCCCTTTTGTAATGATGGTTAAAAAAACAAACCAAAAGTGATTGCAAATTTATCATTATGAAATGATATTTTAAAAGTCTTAAATATATAAAATAGACTTTTTAAATAAATTAGTTTAAAGTTACTAATTTATGAAAATGTGTCTTAGATATTGGCATCGTATAAAAAAAATTTATTTTATTTTATTTTATTTAAAATAATGTCGCTAAATGCATGTGTCTACAAACTTTTTGAGATGTATATCTTTGAATTATGTACTAACTATTAGAAAATCTTTCAAAATTGAAAAAAACTAGTATCCTTTTTAATACTGTGCTTTTTGTATCACTTAAACAATGATGATAATTTTCCATTTTTATAATTCTAACATACACTTATATTCACTCTAAATATATAAAAGAGAGAAAGTTAGAGAGTAATTACATTTTAAATATTTCCCTCTGACTGACATATGATTCTAATAAAAAAGTTTTTTTAATTAATCCCCATTTTAGTATCAAAATTTCATTAATTTGGGGAAAACCTTTGAAATATTTAGAAAATTCTATTTTTCTTTCAGCATTTGATTAAAAATTAAAACTTCGTGCATTTAATCGTAAAAAAAAGGAATTGAAACTTTAATTTGATATGAATGTTTCAAAGTATAAAATGTATCCAAAAAGACCATATTATCCAAAAGAACGTCGCTACAGAATCAGTGGGAACTATAATAGATTCTTAAGGGCCATAATACCGGTCCTGAAACAACAACTCCCGTAGGGGCACATATTGTCGTCGGTAGAGAGCAACCGATCTGCTGTAGTTTCTACACCCTCCAGGATAAGAACGAACGACAAATTTAAAAAATTTCATCCCCATACCTAAAGAGCCCACTCCCATAAGTGAGACAAAAATAAAATGTTAAAAAAAAGGCATTAACAGAAGAAATATATCTAAACATATAAAAGGTAAGGCTCGTTTAAGGAGGGATTCACTCATTCATCCCGGAATATTAAAAACCACAGAAATTTGAAATTTGATAAACTGATATTTCCTATTTAGTAAGAGCTCACTAAGAAAGGGACTTTTATTAAAAATTCAATTGGCATTTCATTTAATAAAGAATTTAAAAACACTTTGACGTTTTTACATCATATATTCGAAATATATCGAATGCAATTTATGTTAAAACCGTATTGAAGTTTTTAAAAATAATTTTTTATCGATATCAATTTTATATCCACTGAAAATTTCCTTTCATTTTAATCAACTTTTTAAAATGTCGTTGTTTTCAATGGCCCTTGTCATTGGCAATCATTGGCTGATAGCTGTCAGCGATTTTAAGCCAAAATGAACCTTCCTTGTTTTTCAATAGCTCCAACTAGAGCCAAGTACGACTTAGCTACTTCATGCTTTGCATTCGCTTGCACAAACCCTTTTTAAAGGGGGGCACATTCACACTAATCCCAGATAAAACACAGAACAGCCATCATGCCCGAACCGGAGTCGAACCCGGAACACTTGGAAGACACCCTACCCCTAAACCAGGAAACCGGCTTTTAAAATGTTTCGAACATTATATCTAACAATGATATCTATTGATGATGATGATGACGATGTCCTTCCTGTCTGTGTTACCATGAAAAGGGGGTGCAGTAGCTTCTGAGGGTAAAGTTCCCTGAGCACCCAGAGGGCAGAAGTCTGACTTCTAGCTAACATGAAGATGACACAGACATTCCCTTGCACAATCCCTTTTTATAGGGGGAGGGGGAACATTCACACGCATCATAGATAGAACACACATGAAAAATAACCATTCCCGAACCGGGACTCGAACCCCAATGCCACGGACGCCGGTAATAATATCCATTGTTGCATTGATGTCAAATCAATGTAATCGTTTCATCAAATCTTCGAGCAACATATTTTTTTCACCGTCAAAAAACACAGTTAAAAAATACTTTTCTAGGGACTAACTTCAAATCATGCTTTCTCCACTATTGCTTTTATTTTGTACCGGTACTTTTTTAATAATAAGTTTTGTTTCTCTTTTCAACTTCTTTATCTTTTCAGGAAATCCAATTTATAGATCGGAACTGTGAAGTAAGAATTTTATTTCACTTGTTATTATTGATTTCCTGTTTTATTGATTTGTTGCATTTCTGAAATATTTTGCTTCAAACAAGTAGTTTTTAAAAACGAGTTTGCTTTCGATTTTAATTTTTTTCTCTTCTCTAATAATTAAAGTTAGGTAGTTTCAAATGAATTCCATTATTTCTTCAAGTATTCAATTTCATGTTATCTGGTTCATATAAAAATTTGATACATGGAAATGTTTTTTAAAGATATTTCTTTTGAAATATACTTTAATTTATTATTTTTTTATTCTGCCAAATTATATCAAATTACTTGTGCAAAAAGGAAAAACCGGTTAAAAACAATAAAGTAAAGCAACCACTGATAAAAATCAAACAATTTTCAATTTCACTAGAGAATTTAAATTCCCAGACAAATCTGTTTTTGTGAGCAAAAACAGATTTGTGGTTTTTTTAAAAAGCAATCTCTAGAGATTGCTTTTTATCCCACAGTGCTCCCACTAAGTGTTATAATAAGTGTTATTATTCTCATCGAGTGCTCCCACTAATTATAACTAAGTGTTTTTATTCTCATCGATTGTTGTAAAAGCAAAAATCAAATGCAAGTTTTAAATTCTTATTCATGCGAAATCTTCCATTCATTACTTTCAGGATGTTCAAATGTGGCAGATGCTTACGAAAAGATGAGGTTTGGACATTTATTCTCTAATTGCGAATGTAAGAACTATGTATAGACCTAAAAACTATGTATTCCAATTCTTAAATTAAATTTTATCAGTTCGATAATCGTATTAAAAATCGATAAATTTGATCAGTTTTTTTTTCAAACTGCCATTGTACATGGACAAGTGCAGAGAAGAAAATGATTTTATTTCCCAAAGTTATGAACAAACTTAACTTTTCGACAAAAACACGTGAAGGTTCAGTCATTTGTCATATCAGTGGATCCGGATCCTGTGCCGTTTTTTTAAGCACTAAGCCAACAACATTGTAATGTAAGCCTAAAGGTAGGTTCACACGAAGCTAACTATTGCGAGCAGTCTACTGTTGTCCTTGCATTGTCCTCGTGTGAACATTTGAGAAAACGACGTTGGGATAATGGAAAACGTTTGTATCCACGGGACAATCATTTGCCGTTGTCCCGTTCTAGTCATGTGATTTTCTGGAAGTAGGCGTGACCTTCTACTGTGCACAATAATTAGCCTCGTGTGAACCCATCTTTATTGTTGCTTTGAAATTTCCCATTAGTCTGTTTGCTTAGTCATCTTAGCTAGCGAAGAGAGGAAAATCACACAGCTTTAAGAAGGACAAGAAGCAAGTCTGCCGTATCTGACAATTTATCTCAACGAGTTTATTACACGGTTCGAAAAGAATTGGAAGATACTATAAAAGCATGCAGTTAGCTCGCATAGCATGCCAAAACTGCATCTTTGAAGGGTAAATATTTAAAGATTCGCGATTTATAATCTTTCACTACAAAGAATTTCAAACAACCTGTGGCGATGGAGTTAGCTGGAATTATGCTAATGTGTAGGTTGAATTCCGCCAAGGATCGAACCTGAGATGCTTGGGTTTGAAGTCCAGTAACTTATCCATTCGATAAAAGTGATCGCTGATGTCTAGTGGCTGTTACTGGCTTATTAAGATGTCACCAAAACCCTTTAGATCTAGATTTTCAGTGGATTTTATCCCGTGAACGTTTAGGCGTTAGATCTCATAACTGAACATTGATGCTTTTCAAAGAGTGGATCTGAAAATCTGAATCCTTACAGTGATCATTTTGAAAAGTAACCATGTTTGACATAACTTTGGACAAATAATTTTTTTTCTAATTTTATTGTTTTCAAATGATCCGTTAGTGCTTATTTGCGAAATTACGAAATTTTAATAATTTAATATTCTAAAAGTTTGAACTGGTATCTTTATAAAACCGTTAGAATTTTGTTTTCTAAGACAATTTGTCGGTCCTCCTTTTTCCCGGCGAAGTGCAACAACTCGACGTGTCATGGAGTCCACAAGTCGTTGGAAGTCCTCTGCAGGAATATTGAGCCATGCTGTCTGTATAGACGTCCATATTGTGAAAGTGTTGATGGTGCAGGAGTTTGGGCACGAACGGACCTTTCGATGATGTCCCATAAATGCTCGATGGGATTCATATCGGGCGATCTAGGTGGCCAGATCATGCGCTGGAATTGTCCGGAATGTTCTTCAAACCAATCACGAACAGTTCTGGCCTGGTGATATGGCGCATTGTCATCCATAAAAATCCCATCTTTATGTGGGTACGGGAAGTCCATGAATGGTTGCAAGTGATCTGCAAGCAGCTGAACATAACCATTTCCAGTCAATGATCGGTTCAGTTGCACCAGAGGACCGAGTCCATGACATGTAAAAACAGCCCACACCATTATGCAGCCACCACGAGCTTGAACAGTGCCTTGCTGACAGTTTGGGTCCATGGCTTCGTGGGGTCTGCGCCACACTCGAACTCTACCATCAGCTCGTAACAACTGAAATCGTGACTCATCTGACCACGCCACGGTTTTCCACTGGTCTAGGGACCAGCCGATATGCTCACGTGCCCAGGAGAGTCGCTGCAGGCGATGTTGTGCTGTCAGTAAAGGCACTCGAGTCGGTCTTCTGCTGTCATAGCCCAAGGAAGACAAATTTCGCCGCACAGTCCTATCGGACACGTCCCTTGTACGTCCCACGTTGATTCCTGCAGTTATTTGACGAAATGTTGCGTGTCTATTAACATTGACCATTCTACACAGACGTCGGCGGTCTCGGTCGTTAAGTGCAGGTGGTCGCCCACTGCGCTGTCCATGATGGGATGTGATGCCTGAAATTTCATACTCTCGGCACACTCTTGATACTGTGGATCTCGGAATGTTGAATTCACTAACGATATCCGCAATGGAATGACCCATGCGTCTATCTCCAACTAACATTCCACGTTCAAAGTCTGTTAATTCTCGTCGTGCCGCCATAAATCAAGAAAAACCTGTTAACATGAATAATTTGAATACAAATGAAAGCTCTGGAAAACGCGCATTTATACTTTTTCGCTGCGATACTACTGCCATCTGTATATTTGCATATTGATATCCCATGACTTTTGCCACTTCAGTGTAT
>JAPMOQ010041001.1:1080816-1107628 GCA_026543055.1 Argiope trifasciata | reverse complement strand
AAATAAATCAGAACTTTTTAAAATCAAGAAATAAATCAGAACTTTTTTAATCAAAAATATATCAGAATTTTTAATCTAGAAATAGATCGGAAAGTTATTAATCAAAGAAATAGATCCGAAACTTTTTAATCAAGAAATAGTGCAAAATTTCTTAAATCCAGAAATTAATCAGAATTTTTTTAATTAATTAAAAGGTCAGAATTTTTAAAATCAAGGAATATATTTTAAAAATTCAAACCAAGGAATATAACAGAATTTTTTGAAATCAAAGAATATATATATAAAAAAATTCCAATCAAGAAATAGATCTGATTTTTTTAAAATCAAGGAATAGAACCATGTTTAGAAAGAGAAGGTTTTCACTTCCAAAGACGAGACACCAATGACAGAAAGGACAAACAGAATTTTATAAAAAATAAAGATTTTTTAAAAAAACAAGAATTAAAGAATAACTTTTCGTTTCAATGAAGGTTTTTAGCCAACTTACCTGCTCGATTCAAACAGGTCGAAAAACGATAAAAAACAGTCACTTCAATTTATCGTTACGACGAAAACGTGTTGACGGATATCTGTTCATCAGAAATATCGGCCTCGTCCAATCGTGTAAGTTTTTCAAAACGAGCATTTTAAAAAACAAAATCGCATGTAATCGCTAATCTTAATGGTAAATGATTTTATAGAAGGCGTCAATTAAAAAAAACTGGGAGGAGGCTCTTTTCCAGGTAATCCATTCCAGTCGAGGCACCTCCAAAGCGATGTGAACGATTACCTTTCAGAAATTCCCTCCGCAAACAAAGGAAACGATATCATCGCTATCGATTACGGATGTCCCTACATATACTGTCGGATGACGGAGAGGTTCCGGGAGGAGAATCCGGCAAATGGACAGACTTATCTTCTTGGACACTTGCCCACTATTAAAATAGCTTTCTCTTGGTCCGGACAGGACAGATGGTGCGACTACGGGGAGGCATGGAAGATGATTTAATGTCCATTTCATTTGCATCGCCTCGCGGATTGAATGACCGTCGGTCTGATTACTTTTGGGTGTCGCTAACGTAATTAAAGAAGTTGTGATGGATGGGACAAGACGCAGTAATTCTTGCGACACAAGGCATTGTTGTAATTTAAGACAAAATGTGTGATGCTTTTATTTTACGAGTAGAATCGGATATCTTTATATTAGAGGCAGAATTGGATATGTTTATATTGGAGACATAATCGGATATGTTTATATTAGAGGCAGAATCGGATATGTTTATATTAGAGACATAATCGGATATGTTTATATTAGAGACATAATCGGATATGCTTATATTAATCGGATAGGTTTATATTAGAGGCAGAATCAGATATGTTTATATTAGAGGTAGAATCGAATATGTTTATATTAGAGGCAGAATCGAATACTTGACATTTAAATTAAAATAAATCTAATACTGAGTTGTTGCCGTATAAAATACTAAATTGATAGGAATAAAGATTTAAGTAATTATTAAAGCCATAAATAAAGAAAACTGCAAACATAACTCCAAAAAATTTTATTTAGCTTTTTAATCTTAGTTTAGTCGCAAATTTGTAAAACGTCGTTGTATTTCTTGATAAAATAAAATGCAAATGAAGTAAAATCTAAAATTGAAATCCCCTATCCCGAATTTCAAATTATCATGTGAGTACTTTATTATTTTAAATTCATTGTTTGTCTTAAGTCATTAACCAGCTTAAGCAGGTTTGAAACAATCACATGACTATCAGATTACGCATGCGTTGTTATTTTGAAAACAACAGTTCTTTTGTTGGATATATATATATCCAAACGAAAGAATTGTGTACCTGGTGGACATTCAAGTTGCAACTTTTTGTTGGCATCTTCGCACATGATAAAAAGAACATAGATAATAGTACAATAAAGCCTGATTTATTCATTATTATGCTTTTCATCATAATCCTAGTTAATTTAGATAGAATTTAATGACAAGTGCTTCGATTTACTACTCAAAAGATGCAATATTTCAATTATGCACCGTTTACGATTTTATTGAAAACAGAAATTTTCTGAAGGCATCACTTTCAAAAAATGTATGAGCTATGATACAGGTAAAAAAATAGATCATTAATTAAAAAATGACAAATTTCCAATTGCTTATTTAAGGGCTGATGTAGAAGAATTCGAAGTTTCCACGGATTTCAGAATGGCTGTGAATGCTGCAAAGATTGACATTGAAACGGAAGTATTCTGCATTTTGATAATTCGATCCTTAAACAACTTGTCACAATACTCATCTTTGAATTCCTTTCGTAACTTTATGAGAGCTCAAAAGTGCCTTTATTTTTTTTTTTGGGGGGGGGGAGCCTCTAAGCGTCCAATGTAGTCCAAATTCTAATGTTGAAAAGAGGAAAAAAATTGTATAATTTTCCCAATTTCCAGCACAAAACAAAAACTTTACTGTCCTCCTTAATTTTATATACCAGTGTGATGAAACTCATCAGTAATACTCCATTAATCAATAACAGATTACTGATGAAAGGATTTATTAGTAATCCTCCTTTGACTAATGATGTATTGATCGTGTCATGAGGGAACAATAATATGGTCAAAAGCTTTTCTACTTCAGTATAGCATATCTTTCCAAACCATTTTTATTTGACCAATACGATTCATTCTACTCCAAAAAAGAAAATACTTTTCCTTCGATTATTTGCATTCTTCCCTCAATTACTCTAAAATCCACTTCCACAAAGAAACAAAAGCAATTTCACTGACCTGAATTTTCACATCGCGTTGTACTCATCCCTACCTTCAACCACTTCAGGAAACCTCACCAATTCCCCGACACAATCTGTCACAATTTGTCAGCAATAGTGCTGGGGCTTATGACGGTGCAGTGGGGTCCTGCATCGATGAAATTTACTGTTCTTCTTGGTTTTATATGCCAGTGTAATAAAAATCGATGAAAGCATTCATCAGTAGACTAATGATGGATCGATCGAGTCATGAGAGAACAATAATTTGGTCAAGAACTTTCCAACTGCAGTGTTTCATACTTTTCCAAAACATTTTTATTTCACCAATACGATTCATTCTACTCCAAAAATAAATTTATTTTTCCTTCGATTCATTGCGTTCTATCCTCCATTACTCTAAAAAACCATTTCTACAAAGAAAGAAAGGCAATTTTGCTGACCCAACATCCCGCATCGCTGTTTACTCATTACCTTCTAACCACTTCAGGAAACCACACCAATTGCGGTGCAGTGAGGTCCTGCATTGATGAACTTTAGTGTTCGCCTTGATTTTAAATGCCATTGTGATGAAAATTGATGAAAACATTCATCGGTATTCTACCACTAATGATTCCTATGACTAATGATGGATCGATCTAATCATGAGGGAGCAATAATATGTTCAAGAACTTTTCTACTTCATTATAACATATCTTTCCAAAACTACGATTCATCCTACTCCAAAAAAAGATACTTCCTGTTCGATCCATTGCCTTCTTTCCTCCATTACTCTAAAACTCACTTCCACAGTGAAACTAACTTCGCATCCTTACCTTCCAACATTTCAGGAAACCACACCATATCCCCCGCACAGAGAGACACAATCTGTCACAACTTGTCAGCAATAGTGCTGGGGCTTATGAGGGTGCAGTGGGGTCCTGCATCGATGAATTTTACTGTCCTCCTTGGTTTTAAATGTAAGTTTGATGAAAATCGATGAAAGCATTCATCAGTAATCTTGCACTCATGATTTCTATGATTAATGATGGATTGCTCTATCCATGAGGGAACAATAATATGGACAAGAACTTTCCTTCTTAATTATAACACATCTTTCTAAAACACCTTTATTTTACCAATACAATCCATTCTTCTTCAAAAAAATATACTTTTTTTCGATTCATTGCATTCTTTCCTCCATTACTCTAAAAGCCACTTCCACAAAGAAACAAACGCAATTTTGCTGACCCAAGCTTCCGCATCGCAGTAGACTCGTCCTTACCTCTTACCACTTCAGGAAACCTCACCAATTCCCAAGCACAGAGAGACACAATCTGTCACAACTTGTCAGCAATAGTGCCGGGGCTTATGAGGGTGCAGTGGGGTCTTGCATCGATGACTCTGATCTGGTGTGACAGGGCAAACAGTGGGGCTGTCCCGAGGGCAGAGGAGGGGAGAGCCAGCACTCTTGCGTGAGCGGAAAGGCCGATGCTATCGATTGTAGCCACTGGAAAAGGCTGTAAATTCTCTGGCTCGCCATCCTTTTTAGGGAGGTGGGGGGAAGGGGACATTCATTGAGCGGTGTGGGAGCTTTTGATTTGTGGCGGGGAGTGCATGGAATTCCAGCCGTCATCCCCCTTCTCTTCTCATTGGCATTCTCTGCGCTAAAGGGAGGTGCGGAAATGATGGCTGTTCTAGATGAATTTTGTAAGAGGAGTGCTGTGCTAATGGCTTCTGTAAATTGGATTGGAAATAATGCGTATTCCAGTAATTGTTTTGTAGCATTTTTCATAATGCTCTATTATTGGGTGCAAAACAGTATGTCAGAATCTGCTTGGAGTATTTTTAACTTCTCCATTTCGTCATAATTTCCCCCCTTCTTTTCTATCATTAGAATTTGCGGGGAAAATGACAAAAGTCATGTTAAAATAGCATGAAATGGAGCTTTAAAATTGTTTAACTGCAACTCTACTGTGGGATTAACATTTGCGAAGTCAGCGATTATGGCATCAAATAAAAAAATAATTTTCTAGACCATTAAAGAGCTATATGTGTATTGAGATATGTGTGGAAAAACCTATATTTTTACTATCATCTTACTTCGTATTAGGAGTATTCAGTGGCCTGGTTTCTAATCTTAACTTCTTCATTTTCGTCGAAGAAAAGGTAATAAAAATTATGTTAAAATAGCATAAAGTGGAATTCTAAGATTGTTAAACTGTAACTCTGCTGTCAGGTTAGCAGTGAGAGATTATGGCGTGAAAGAAAAAAAGAATAACTTTCTAGACCATTCAAAAGTTATACGTGTATTGCGATCTATGTGGGAAAAGCTATATTTGTACTATCACATTACTTGGTATTAGGAGTATTGCTGACATGGTTTCCAATTCGATCAGAAGAAATGAAAAAAAAAAATATTATGAAGTGAAATTCTAAAATTGTTAAGTTTCAACTCTACTGTCGAATTAGCATTTGTGGATTGAACAATTAAGCATCAAATTTTTTAGAAAAATAGCAACTTTCTAAATTATTAAAGAATTACAAGTGTATTGGGAAAAATCAGTACTTTTACTATCTCATTACTTGGTGTAAGGAGTATTCATGGGTCTGGTTTCTAATGGGCCTCCCACCGGTCTTCAGAAGTGATGGCTCCTTTAGAAAAAATAAATGGCAGTCTTGATTTCCAGAAAGCTTGCAGCGAAGAATTTACCCATCCCCGAGACCTCTCGTTTCATACTTTCCATTTTGAACAAAATTTGAAGAAGAAAAAAAAAACTCGCATTGATTGAAAAATCATTAGTTATATACTGACTATCAATAAGTATTTGGACACTTGTGATAGAAAAGAAAAACTAACTTTATTCAAAATCAATAGTTGGTAGAGCCTCCAAGAGAGGTAATTACAGCGTGGACCCTCCGGGGCATACTTTCCACAAGTCTGGGTATGACAGCTAGTGGTATTTTCTTCCACTCGACTTGGAGAAGACATAGAAGTTCCTTCACCGATTTTGCACGGGTAGTGCACCCCTGAATTCGGCGATGCAACTCGTCCCAGCGGTTCCCGACAGGGTTCAGGTCTGGATTCTGGGCAGACAAGTCCATTCGATGAACTCCAATGGCACCATACCAAGCCTTGGTTAACGTCGAAACATGACAAGTGGCATTGTCGTCTTGAAAGTAGCAGGGGTCCAACCCGTAAAACTGCAACAACGTAGGAAGCCCATTGTCATTCAAAATAATGCAGTAGACATCGGAGTTGAGCTTACCATGAATGGTGACAAAGGATACCAGTCCATACCAGGATAAACACCCCCAGACCATAATTCCAGATATCGTCATTTGCAGAGGTGTCCAAATACTTATTGGTAGTCAGTGTATATAATTTCATAACTTTTTTAATTCGTGCCGTCATGTGACCGCGGTTCAAAGTGGCGAAGTCCACCCTAAAATCGCGTTAGTGTTGCTTCAAAACGGGATGTTAATATAACTAAACAAAAAACCCAGGTAGTACAGATTGTCGTGCAATATTATTCGATGTTATGTAATATTATACAATATGTTACGATATTATACCATATTGCAAATATTTTTCTATATCATAACATGTCGTACACTATGGTTGATCTTAACTGAACTTAACGAACCAAAATGGTTAATTTTAAAGGAAAACCTAAAATCAAGCTGTTGGATCAGACTGTATACATTAATTTGTCTTTCATTGGTAACATGTGTTATAAAAAAATTTTAAAAGAATTTTGAAGATTTTCAGAGCAAGAAAAAAAGGCTTCCTCAGAAATATTTCCAGGCAAACAGCTTTCCGAAATTTTCGAGAGTTTTAAGCTCTTTAAATGGGGCCCGAGTCACGTGTCCTCTTACCTTTCCTACCCCCTCACGCACCAGGAATGCGCTAACAGCAGACAGCTCTCCGACGCGAGACAATCTGTCCAATCGGATTAAAGTTGAGTGTCTGCAGGAAAAATGCGTCGTCAAATAATTCTATTCAACATTTGCTAAAGCGATTTAAAGTTTAGTAATACACAGATAAAGTTTTATGCTAAAACGAAGCCTAGAGATGTTAATCGCGTTCAGAAATGTTTCTAGCAGTCCGCTAAAACCAAAAAGACACTCTTACGTGTGTAAAGAAGAGAGAATATTTTATGGCCTCCAAGATCCCCAGAACTGAATCGATAAACTGAAAGCAATTAGAGCACTTAAGCAATAAACCCATAGGCTTGACTGAAAATAATCCTTTATTTATTTTTAATTTGCTGAAAGAGGGTTCAGCATTTGTTACGTTTAGTAACTGGTAATGTAAAGATTGTAAAAAAATATTACATTAGATATAGATAAACGTAGATAGCTGTTGACTTACGAGTGCATTTGAACCAAGCCTCTACTTCTGGGCGCCGGGCACGCAGCTTTGTATTAACATGTCTGACGGGGATTTTTTTATACAGAAAAGAACATTTCCCGTCTTTTTATAGATATCGCTGCGATCTTTTCTTATGAAAGACATGAGTCCAGAGCACTGTTTTACTTCTTAACCACGATGCTCCCCTCAGTCTCGAGGCCCGCGTGCACAGAAACCTCCACAGCCCTTGCTCTGCCCTGCTCCCTCCACACTTCACTATTCTTTCGAAAACTCGTTACTAGTCTACGACAGCGGCTACACTTCAAATCACCCCCACCAACTGATATGGCATGTTTAACGGAGAACTTAACCATAAAAAATGGGGATTAATCAGGGCTTCGAACCGTAAATTTTTTTGTTCCGGTTTTCGTTCCGGTTCAACTAAAAAATTAATATCGGTTCAGTTCCGGTTTTCGCTCCGCCAAAAATAACGGTTTTCGGTTCAGTTCCGGTTTTCGCTCCGCCAAAAATAACGGTTTTCGGTTCAGTTCCGGTTTTCGCTCCGCCAAAAATAACGGTTTTCGGTTCAGTTCCAAATGAATAATTTCATTTTATGTATATTCTTATTTGTACTAAAAATATAATTCTATTATAAACAAAAAATGTAATTCTATCAAAATTTAGAAGATTTTATTCTTTTTTTAATTGGTACACTATGTGAATTGATACAAACAACAGGTACGATAAGAGCGGTGAGCAGAGGGCGGCGAGCATTGGCATTGTTATCCATCATCAAAATCGCATTTGACAACTAGGTTCATGATTACCAACATTCGTCGTTTGACTCTCACATCGTGCACTTGGCCTTGCAATAATTATGTAAAAAATATATTATTTATTTAACATATGAAAATTGCCTCTAATTATTAATATATCTTCTAACGTGGTTTCACTGAGATTACTTCTGTTGTCTCGGAGAATAAATTTCAAACCTGAAAACGCTCTTTCAACACTAACTTGTGTAGCTGGAGCTGCCAAAACCACAATTGCAATCTTATACAATTGCGGATATGTAATTTTATTCTCTTCCCAGAAATCTAAAATATTATGCTTTATATCAAGCCTTCGTACATTGTCAAAATTATTTAAAATGAATTCAATGTCAATCTCGGTAGAAATAGAGGTTCTATGTGTTTTTATTACTGCCAATTCTTTACTTTTTAAAAAAGTCTCTAAATCGTCTTCATTTTCATCGCTTTCAGTAGAAGATTTTGTTTCCTCGTTTACTATTGAAATGGACTTTTCAAAAAATTGTAATTTGTTCCAAATATTCTTTAAATGTTGCACAGCCTGTACCTTTTGTGACGTGGAAAGCAAAATTTGATAACGCGGGCCCAAATAAACTGCTCCTACTAAACTATCAATTTTAAACTGAAACAGAAAAATACTAGTGAATATCAAAATAGGAAATCGAGAAGCAGTATACATGTAATGATAATTATAAAGTTGACATTAAATTAGAAAATATTGATAAGTTGGTAACAGTAACAAAATGACTGAAAGATATATCGAACCGAAATAAACCGGTATTTTTTTCGGTTCAGTTCCGGTTTTCGTTCCGACCAAAATAACGGTTTTTTCCGGTTTTCGGTTCAGTTCCGGTTCGAAGCACTGGGATTAATCTCCTGTAGATGAGAAGATTTGAAATGGCCTGACTTTCAATAACTAACGTGATCATCTTCGTAGGAAGCTGATAGTGTCAACGTAGCATGAACGCCAAGGCACATATGAAACGTGAACTGAAAAGTTAGAGGTGGTCGGAGGTATGGGTGTTTGGCGATGGAGTTGGCGGAATTGGGCCAATGTATAAGTTGAATTCCACCAAGGATCGGACCTACGATGTTTGAGTTTGAAATCCATTAACTTATCCATTCGATGAAAGCGATCGCTGATGTCTAACGACTGTTTCTACCTTATTAAGATGTCACCACAGGTGAATCGTTGTCCAATCAGAGCGAACAGGATCAATAAGTATACATGGGAGAGCCAATCAGGATGTAGCTACTCGAAGGTGGGTGGGAGAACTTGAGATGTTTATTGTCAATGCATTGAGAATGATAAGTTTCTTTTCTTCAGGATCTGGTTTTCCTTGCTAATTTAGAAGCCTTGAGAAGTCCTGGGAATTTTTTAAGCATTTTTTAAAATTTCTTTAAGGGCTTCAAGTACGTCTTTCATATCATTAATTTTTGCTGCTGTATTTTCATCCAATATTGGGTTAGATATAGCTTCTTGAGGAGGAAGTTAGTGGTTTCTGAAAAATTTACTAGAATTTGGGCGAATTATTTTTGGGATTTTGAGCAGATTTCTTGGCAATTTCGGCATGCGTTCAGGCGTCTTGATCTGTAAATTAATTTAGGAAATTTACGACAACCTTTCCAAGATGTAAGATAACCTCTTTCATTGCAGTTATCAATTCAGCCACAGCAGCTTAAGACTGCCAACCTTTTACAGCTCCAGTAGATGAGAAGATTTCATTTCCTATTGGATGGATGGTTGAAATTCTCAATGTTCCCAGCATTATCGATTTTGTAGCCAAATTCGTCGCCAAGCTCTGAGGTCTCAGACGCGACACCCAATCAGTACTCACAGAGTTAACCTTACAACAGTCTTCTCAGTGATTCAACTAACTATGCCGGTAAGCAACTTTACAGGCTTGTATCAATATATTAAGTAACAAAAGGCAGCTATATGAAAAATATATAACTTTCTTAAATTATTATTTATAAAAATTAAATTTGTTTAGTACTCTTATTATTTATAAAATTTACATATAATTACTTAAGTATTTATTAAAAAATTCTAATTACTTTTGCGTTTTAAGTATAATTATAACTTTTTGCGTATTCAAATGTTTTCTCTTTGTATTTGAATTTTATTATATTATTATAAAAACAATAAAAATGAGTGTACAATCTGCATATTTTTTAAGAATTATGATTTCTCTATAAAATATTGTAGAATCAATAAATTTAACATAACAAGTAATGCAAAAAAGTTTAAAATTCAATTCCTATTTAGGTCAACATTTTTTTAGTTATTTTTTATTAAGTAATTATCAAAAAATTATCAAGTATAAAAAAATAATTTATTTTCTGCAAGAATTGCACTCGCACACAATCTCGCACAGAATCTTCACTTTCACGTGAAAAATACTAAAATCTTCACGTTTAGAATAGAGATAGAGTTTTGATTAATTGATATTTCTTTCTTAGATATTTTGGGGAATTAATCTTGAACTAAGTATTCTTACTATTAATTCTGAACATAAATTGTGGATCATGGCAGCTAAAAAAATAATCATAATATAAGGTGAAAATGTGAAAAAAAAAAAACATGACAGTTTATAGCAGTATTTCTCAGCTAAATAATGTCCTAGAATTCAACCTTTCATAACAAATTTTTATCACCATTTCCATTTCGGTAATCTCTTTTGGAATTTCGACACCATTTCAATAAATTTTGGTGCTTTAAATAAATTATATGACAAAGCGTTTTATGTTGCTTGTATGCGTCTTGGAAAAGAGGAAATTTATGATCATTATTTTTGTCAAGATAATGTTTCATTTTCCGAATTTTTGAATAATTTCACTGTTTATTCTGATATTTAGTAACTTTTCTTCGCCAATAAGATTCAATAAACAAAGCATGACTTAGATAAAAAGTATAAAACGTTGGAAATGTAAATAATGTACAAAAATTATTATTTTCCCTACAAAGTAAAATAAATGGAAGATTTCAAAATTCGAGAAATCTAACACGAGCAGTTCAGTAAATAAGGATTCTTTTTTTAGTGAAGAGAAGAAATAATTATTTTAAATATTAAATAATTTAGTTAGAATAATTATTTGAAGAAATCGATTAAACGAAAATTACGATTTGGTATTCCACTTTATAACAATTTCAAGTGATTTTCATGAGTATTTATAAAATTTCATACTAAACATTTCTTTATTTTTGTAATTTCTGCGACACTTATTTTTATTTGTCTCTGTATCTAATATTTTACATTGAAATTCGGGTTCCTATCTACAGTTCAAAAAACCTTAATTTAAAATTTTAATAAAACTGCTTCTGAAGTCGAGATTATTAATGCATTATTCTTTATAATGCACAAGCTCTATTTAATACGATCGTCATAAGCGCATTTGAAGCCAAAATTATTTGTTCTCCAGTTGTGTTCAGTTATTTATTCTTCCGTTCAGACATTATGAAGTTAGTTATTCTTCGTGAAGCATAAGCTCTATTTAAGATGATCCCCATAAGCGCATCTGAAATCAAACTTATGGATATATTTTTTCTTCATAACCCATGAGCTCTATTCAATGTGATCCGCATAAGCGCATCTGAAATCAAACATGAATATATTATTCTTCATAATGCATGACCCATATTTAAGATGATCCCCATAAACACATCTAAAGTCAAACTTATAAGTATATTATTTTTCATAACGCATGAGCTCTATTTAATGTGATCTCCATAAGCGCATTTGAAGTCAAACTTATGAATATATTATTCTTCATAACGCATTAGCTCTCTTTACAGAGATCCTCACAAGCGTATCTAAAGTTGAAATTATGAATATATTATTCATCATGAAGCATGACCTCTATTTAAGATGATCCCCATAAGCACATCTGAAGTCAAACTTATGACTGTATTATTCTTCATAATGCATGAGCTCGATTTAATGTAATCCCCATAAGCGCATCTGATGTTGAACTTATGAATGTATTATTCTTTATGACATGTGGTCCTTATTTAAGATGATCACTATAAACATGCAAGGAAATTTTTATTGATATCTTCACTGCTAAAAGCAATATTTAAGGACACTTACTTGGCGATGCCATATAATAATCTGTGCGTTGTTGAGAGGTCACCTCTGTCTTTCATCAGTATTATTTGATTGATACAACATCTGAATGAGAAAAAAAAAGAACATTCACTTAATGAATCAATATATTAAAATGACAATGCTGCCTCATCTGCTGAGATGCAGCATCCAATAAAAATGAATCCTACAGATTAATGTCATTTCATTGTTTCTTCATTAGAAATTAATAATTCCTCCAAAATAATTTACTGATATTAATTGTTAAATTTTAGGCAATTAAAAATATGGCATTCTTTAAAGGAGTTAGTTTGTTAAACTTTAATCTTTCACTAATTATAATTTTATGGGTTTTATTAAATTCCTTATGCTCTAGGAAATCAATTTATTTGGTTCTACCTGTAGTGGAATGTAGGCTTTTTCAACCTATCCTAACAACATATAATGTTTCGTAAAATTCATATTTCTCTTTTTAACTTTTAATTGGTTTTAATTTTGTTTTTATAGGTCAAAAACTATAAAGCTGCTTATTTTGCTGTAAAAATAGTTAAACTGATATCTTTATGAAAAGACGATAAATTTTGGTGCAACGTGAGATTGAAAAAAGTACTTAAAATATTTTAATATCAATTAAGAGGCATTTTATTCAAGTAACAGAGAATATGATATTTTTATATGATTGAAATTAAAGAAGTCATTTTATCAAAATTGATGAAGAAATTGTAAGAACTTGAAAAACCTGCCAGCGCTTAGCGTTGAAAAATGTGATTTTGAAAATATGGTGGACTTAAATTTGTATCACTAATGCATTAGAGTGTTAGTAAATATATTATATTTGTTAATTAGCTTTTGATCCCCAACTTATAACCACAGAAATGTATTATCATATTTGAGTATATTAAAGTAGTTATGCGATCTTAAAATTTTTGACGATTGTGATATTGTTTCTATTCTCCAATACTTATATTCTCTAACTTCACTTCTCTTATCTCATATTTCGTGTCTGAGCAATTATATGTTTAACTTCAATATAGGATTCTTAATAAGGATTTCTTAGACACTTTTAGATATAAGATAGAGAAATTCAAGTATATATATGTTACTGTGAGAGACCGAAATTGGAGAATGTCGACATTCGCTGGTGAATGTCAACACATACCAAAAACGTTGGTGAAAGACCGTACAATTGATTACATTTCTTGCACTTTCGGACCATCGCCGGTATATGTCGACAATCACAGACAAGCTTTGGTGGAATTTGAAAAGATGATTAAAGAGCTCGAAAAGGAGATAACAGAAGGCAACGTCAACAAAGAGGTGCGGCCTAGAGCACGTTGTGTTTTGCTGGAACACAAGGTCAACAGAGAGGCAAAAATGCAAGTCTGCATTTCTCCTCTCCGGATACGGAGAGATGAAACGCATATTCAAGATTCACCATTAGTGCATTGTGGATGTCGACATTTGCCGGTGTAAGTGAGAAATGAGGATATCTAGCAAATATTTCGGACATACACCAAGCGACTACGTGAATGTCGACATTCTCCAGATTTCGGACTTTCACGGTAACATATATATAAACAGCGTGATTCGGGAATAAGCCCTGATTTCAAAATTAAATATCTCAACAACAGACATCAATAAAATTATGCTGTAAACTGTACGTTTATTAGCAAAACAGTAAAAATAGTGTACAAAAGTTTAGAAAATTTAGTTACGAAACTCATTAACAGATGGCTCTCTAATCACAATGCCCATAGACGCTTTCAGTGTGACGTTAAAAATGACGAACAGGTTTGAAGTATATGAGCACGCAAAAAATATTAAAAAATAGCCTACGGCTCTTTCCATATAAAATCCAAAGTCATCAGGCCATACCCATGAAAGCTGTGCAACAAAGGGTTGAATTTGCGAATCAGATTCTAACAATGATCGACAACGACAGATTTGATGTGAGCTGCATCTGATTCACAGATGAGGCACATTTTCATTTGAATGGAATCGTTAATAAACAAAACTGGAAATTTTGGGGTTCCGAAAATCTTCATTTGTGTGAAGAGATAGCAATGCATTAACCTAAAGTTACTGCATAGACTGTGGTACACGCTAGTGGCATTATCGGCCCCTTTTTCGTGCGAGAAATCATAAATACTGAACGTTACGTTACAATATTGGAACAATTTGTCAGCACTCAATTAGAGTTGGAGAATCGACCAAGTATAGACTGGTTCATGCAAGTTGGAGCTCGACCACATCAAACAGATAAAGTTTTTTGCTTTCTTCATGAATACATTGGGAATAGAGTAATTGCGTTAGATTATCCCCAGTTTACTGACACAGGAATAGCTTGGCCTCCATATTCTTCCGATCTGACTCCTTGTGACTTCTTTCTGTGGGGAGCATTGAAAGACACTGTCTATAGAAACAATCCCGCCACTCTATATGAGTTTTAATCGTTGATTGGTGTTGAATGTGATTTCATTTCCGTTGAGACATTGCAAGACGTGATGTTAAATTTCATTGTTCCATTACGCCACCTCATTGTTTCGAATGATGAACATTTTGAAAAAATTGTATTTTGATTACAAAGACCGCATCATTTTATTTTATTTTTGTTTTTTTTAAGACTCTTTTCAAAGAAAGTTTTCAGCGCGAAGCACCATCTATTAAAGATTTTTGTAACCAAATTTTCTAACTTTTGTACACTATTTTTACAGTTTTGCTAATAAACGAACAGTTTACCGCATAATTCTACCGATCTTATCTGTAGAGATATTTAATTTTGAAATCAGGGCTTATTTGCTGATCGCCCTGTATATGTATATATATGACCACTAAACTAAAAGTGATCATTCAATCTTGAGGATATTATCTAGCTTATAACGATTCCACTGCACTAACTATTGAGCAGCCATAATCGTGGACATCCTACATGTATTCTGTCTTTGTATTTTATACTTTTAATTTGCAGTTTATACTAATAAAACCATTTATTTTATATTAAAACATTAATTAGAGTATGCTATTCCAAATTCTTCTTTTTTGTTTAATATTCATCATATATCGCTTTTAAGCCAGGTAACATAGATATAAACCACCATATTAATAATTTCGTTTCCAGGCAATAGAATGGAACTAACTACCTTGACATCGAAGAGGATTAGAAGATGGTTGTTCCCTGCGGCATCCATTAAATTGAATCCCAATCTGACAAAGATGTTTGCGTTGAACAAACCTCCTGGCATTTCTGGCGAATTGGATCGATCAGAGAGTTCAGGATAGTGTTCAATTTTAACTTAATCAGATGAAAATTCAACTGTGAGTTGCTGACTGGACAAAATATTCACTTAAAATTAATAGTGAATAGCAATGATTCTAGCACCATGAAGCAGAATTCATAATTTGAAGACTTCTTAAGGTGATAGATGTAGATAACTTGATCTTTCTTTATGTTTATAATTTTTAATACGTCATTGGAATCATTGGTAGATAAAAAAATTAGAAATGCATCTTAAATGCCAATTCATATCTTTCAAAAATTGAGTCAATTAATATCTCATGATGGTATAATTCATTGCTGTTCGATAAGATTGCCGAAAATAGTATTACCTTTCGAAAACTATTGGTGCTTTTGATTACTTAGTCCAAGGAATACACACTGGCTGTATAGGCGATTAAAATCCTTGTTAGTTTATTAAAAAAAATTAATTATTCGTAAATTGAATTTGTGCCTTTTATTCTGTAAGAAAAAGGATGAACGAGATTGTAACCGTAATTGTTTTCTTTGGCTCTCTAGCGACAGCTGCATTAAGCAATCAGTCTGTGTCTTGGAGGCAAACTCAAAGCATGATGTCCTCGAGTATTATTTTAATTCATACATGTTAAATGTTATTTTCCTAAATAGTTTTGTGGTTGCTCTCCACTTTGACATAATTTTTGTTCCTTTATTTATTATTGTAAATTTATATTTTAAAGAGTGGTGGCAACACCCACTTTTGTTTCTTCATGATTTTGATTATTTCATGTATATTTAATCTGTTAAGTAGTATTGTATTTTATTGCAAATAATTTTTCTTAAATCAGAGCTCAGAGAAGTAGTATTCTTTAAGAAGCCATAAGAATTATTTGTTCTAGAAGAATGGATCATTTTGTTCTGTAATCTTCTGGTTATTCTTTTTTAAACAATTTTTGTGAAAACGAAATCTAAATTCCAATGTAAACACCATCACACTCGTGGAACAAACTTTGTACCATAGGATGTACTTAAAATATTTACACAATCATTGACATAAAATGATCTTTGGAAAATATATCATGTAACCCAGAGCAAGCCATGGTATGGCTGGCTAAACTATTATATAGCCTCCGCGATGTTTTGTCACAATCCTCCTTAACACATTCGCTGCCACTGACGCACCTGTGTGTTACAAATAATGTGTAATTGTACCAAGTGATCTATGTTATTATATTACACCTTCTCTTCTACAGTTAAAAGATAGCAAAGAAAGGGTCATCCAATTAGATAGAGGGTCCTGATACCAGGCGTGGATAGTGCCAGTGAACGTGTTAGTGATTGTCTATCAAGGTCATTCAACGCATACTTTCGTCTACACTCTGATTTAGCAAGTGATGTTTTTCTGAGATTCAAAGACGATTAAAAAGTCTTCGGTATAGAACCTCTTGTAACACTAAACCCTTCAGCTACCTTGCTTAAGAAAGCACCTACCATACACACTCCAACAATATGACCATGTCCAAGTACCAAATGACTTGTGTATAGGATTCACGTCTTTGTACAGGCGAGGACAGTAGACAATAATACTAGGGCCACTTACTTAAAACAACCACTTCTTGACGGTGTCTTGGCTTAGGGGTAGCATGTCTTCCAAGTGTTCTAGGATTCCCGGTTTCGAGTCCCGGTTCAGGCATTATTGTTACTCTGTGATCTATCTTGAGTAGTGTGAATATGTCCCCCTGTAGAAAGGAGTTGTGCAAGCGAACCGCGTTAGTGTGAATGGCTGTGTTCTGTGAAACATGATGTAGCTAAGTCGTACACTTGGCTCTAATTGGCCCGACGGAAAAAAAAGGGACGCTAATTTAGGCTTAAAATCGCTGTCGGCGATCGGCGGACTTGCCAATGACAAGTGCCATTGATAACAAAAAAATACTTCTTTTTAAGCTTACATTTCAAGATGTATTTCCACTTTTTTTTCCAACCCCTGCGTATGTTTTTCCATTTATACGCTGTTTGCATTTAAGTTTGTATTATTGCAACCCTGATTCAGCTTTTCAAAAATTTTAGTATTTTATCATTTTTACAGCCTTAGAAATGATAAAATACTAAAGTTTTGCAAGTCGTTTATATCTTTTTCCTAAAAATTTCTGATTCGATAATTATTATTCTTTTCTTACATTAAGAAGGAATCTATTCCAAGAAGGCAGAGGAAAAGCCTGCAATTCCTCCCAATCATTTCATTCATTGATGAATGTAAATGTAGAACATGAAGGAGTTATAAGTTTTTCTTTAAAAATTCAATGGAAAATGTCGAAATTTAATTTATTCATCAGAACTTCTGTGTAAATAAATAATCGGTGGACTAATTTTCATTCATAATGGTTTACTTAAGAGTCAGGGACAATCAGCACGTACAATGAAAATGAACTAAATGCCAAATAGAATGCATATAAATTGCATAAAATAGCGAACACAAAATAGTTATTCAAAATATGGATTAAAGTTATGATTTTTCTTGCTTTTATGATCGTTGCTTAGTTTTAAGATTTAGTTATTGTTCCTTATATCCTGCAGTAATGTATTAGCATATTTTTAATAATTTTCAACATATTACTTTTTATTGAATTCACATTATCATTTCTCTGTTCATAACAATGCTAATGAAAGTTATTTGTTGGAATTATGGTTTTATGGCTTTTTATTTATTCGTCACTTTATGTCAATTTTTGATTTTTTTTGATTTTATTGTTCATTACTCTTCCAAGTGAATCAGATTTTGTTCATACCTTTCTATAGTCTATTTACAAAGATTTAATAATATTTTATTAAATTTTTAAAACATTCAAGAAAAAAAATAAAATCAGAGCCAATGAAATTTCAGTTACGTTTAGAAACACTCAAAATGCACAAGGTGCTCAGAATTAAAGCACTGATATCTCTATATTTCTAGCTAAGAGTAAAGGCACCCAAATTGCTGACCATGTTATTCAAGACATGGGTAAAACGATTAACTTATGGCCTGTCGACAATATTGTAAGATATTATATGATGTTAAACAATATTCTACAATTTTAAGCAATATTGTGAATATAGATCAATGTCAGTACAATTTTGTACAATGTCTGTGTGCTACTAGGCTAAGCGAGAAAAAACATTAATTGCAGAAACACCAATAGATGACACTGAACAACAGAAAATATTCTGAAAAGACACAAAATACTCATTAGTAAGACATTTTATTCGAAATCAAACATTCAACCACAAGGGCCTTATCAATGCAATGAAAACTGCCCAATATGGTTCTTTGGTGATATCTTAATAAGCCAGACAACATCTACGGGAATGGGCATTTGCTTTTGTCCTGTGGTTATGTTACCGGGCTTCAGACCCAAAGGTCCAGGGTTTTATTCCAAGCACATCTCACCTTCCACAGTCCCCTTCTTCCAGATGTAAAATCTGCATTCTGAGAACAGCTTATTCAACTGTAGATCGCAAATAATCAATTGTGAAACATCTCGTATGCAAAGGGATATTGTCTTTCAAGTTTGCCAAGGTAACTAGACGTCAAGATTTTTTAAGTATCCCCAAATCTATATATTGCTGACATTAAGATACGTAGAACAAGATGGCTTGGCACGACTAATTACGCTATTCGAAGTTACTAATCACGCTATAGCATTTGCTGAAGAAACTGCTATACCAGAATCCAATGTGTGAAGGCACTTCGTTTTGCATAAAAGTAATTGAATTAACACATCTCTTACCGTCGTTTTGGTATAGGGGTAGCGTGTCTTCCCCATGATCTGGGCGTCCCGGTTCGGGTCTAATTGTTATTCTGTATTCTATCTGTGAGTAGTGTGAATGTGCCGTCGTCTGTAAAAAGGAGTTGTGCAAGCGAATGTGAAGCTAGAAGTAGCTGTCATACTCTTGGCCCTAGTTAGGACCACTGAAAAAAAAGGAACATTCATTTAGGCTTAAATAGCTGACAATTTTCTGTTATCGGGGTTGTAAAGTACCATGGGTAACAAAAATACATCTCTGAGAAATTTGCTGTGTAAAGATCTCAGAGTAGATGTGCTTTAATCTTGACCATCTTGCACTTTACATTGGAATTACTTACTTCTTTGAGATTCAAAAGTTCATACCTATGAAATGAAATCAATTTATAAAGACCCATAATTAATAAAAAAAAATAACATTTAGTTCAAATTGACTCAAAAATATGAAAAAATGAACATAATACCATTTTTGAAGGGAATAGTAAACATAAATATATTTATATGATAAATATGCAATTATAAAATCTAGTTTATTTTCAATAGGCATTTACTGTACCAAAAATATTTAAAGTAATTACTTTGAAATGAATGTGAATTAATAGCATTAAATTTATAATAATATAAAAATTGTTTATTAAATGTTCAGTCATACCACTTTTTATAAAAACCACTTTATACCACTTATATATATATTTATTATACCACTTTTTATCCATCATAAGCTATATATATAGTGCTTTACAAAGCTTTTAGGCAATGATTACGATTTCAAGAGCTGTTAGATAAGACATTCCTAACCTACGTAAAGAACTAATCAAGAAAGGGTGGATCCATCTTTTGATTTCTTCGAAGGCACTATAATTTAGATAAAAACTGAAAAAAAAATAATTCGTCTGGTGGTTGGATAAATATTTTATCCTTGTAGCATCATAATGAACTCCACCTTCAAGCCTTCAAACTGAAATGAAGAGATGTCTCGTTCAGATATAAAAAAATGAGACCGTAATTTGGCATCTAATTGCACGTTTCCTAATACTTTAGATGCACGCATATACAATATTGTATAACATTGTACTAATATTAGACGATAGTCGCAATATTGTATAATATTGTTCAATATTAATATAGGACAATATAGTAAGAGTATTAATATGATATAGGTCAATATTACACAATATTGTGAAGCAAATCGTGTTACCTAAGAATGTTCTTTATTATATCGCGTCCTATTGCAAGAAACATTGTACACAAATGTGCTGTGTTGTTCTCCCTTCGACATTTTCGCATATTTTGAGATTATTGCGCATACTATGTTGTTTTAAGATTTTCTCTACAATATAACGTAGATAAAACCTTTCCCCATTGAACAATATTGTGAAGCAAATTGTGGTACCTAAGAATGTTCTTTATTATATTTGTCCTACTGTAAGAAACATTACACATAAATGTACTGAGTTGTTCTTCCTTTGAAGTTTTAATATACTTTGAGATTATTACGTACACCATATAATGTTTTACGGTTTTCTCTACAATATAACATAAAGAAAACCTCTCCTCATTAAACAATTAGATTAAAGTTTACTAAATGTCTACAATTTTCATGGTAAGAGAGCATACAATATTAGATTTCTTTATTTTGTTGCGTTTTCAATTAACATGTTACCATATACTTGGACAGATAAAATTATACAAAAAATATTTTACAGCCTATATATGAACTTTGAAGTCCTCCTTAAGTTCCGAGACAAAGATAACACAATGAGATAAGTATGCAGACTGTTACAAAATCATTTCACAACATTTTATATGTAAGGTAGACATTCAGAAACGAAACATTTTTTTAAATAGAATAGGAGTTCCACAAATCAGGGAAGAGCATAACAAGCATATCTGAGACACACAAATTGAACACACACTTCACAACACACAATTTTAATGTCTGGTGAAGATATAAAATATAGTACCAAAATATTTTCCAAACCTTGAGGCATTAAATCACTGAAGATTTTAATTATCATGATCATAGGAACATAGAAAAACATAAACAGAATTTCAGGTTGGGTGATTTCTTGCAAATTTTGCAAAGTAAATCTATATTCCAAAATTTCACTATTGAATGAATTAGTCTATTTAAAGATAAACAGACAGTTTTAATATTTTTTCACCTATGATAAAACAGAATTTGAAAATTAGATATTGAATCTAACTTTTCAAATTTTACAAGAGTGAAAACTAAGAAAAGAAAGCACGAGAGAAGCATTTAAAATTAACTTCCTTATGTCTTATAAATTTTAACACAACAATTATCTCGTATAATTTATTACGTAATTTAAGAATCCGGGGTAATAAATAAAAACGAATTTAAGTCTGAGTATTGCCAATTTATTTAATTAAAGAACGTTAACTACATGGCTATCAAAAGAACATTAAACTGACCCGCCCCATTTTTTCCCTTCTTAATCTTTTTTTTTCTTTTTCATTTTATATGATAACGGATTCAAACAAAACAGACGCAGACGATTTCCATTCCATTAAAAATGATGCCATAAGAAAAAAAACTGAGAAAAAACTTAAATTAATTACGCAGACGATTTCGAAGTATTAGAAGTGGTCATGATTTAAAATTAATGGATGCATTACATCAAATTTCTTCCTGAAGGAAAAATATATGGAATTATCCTTATCATCTTACTATTAATTTTCTACTTATTTTTTAAATCTGTCTACGTAATAAATTAATAATAGCCAAATTTAATCTGGGTGAATTTTTTCCTAAATTTGAAGTTATTAATGGTTAATGGGTTTTGGTGCTTATCTAAGAAAGGTTTAACAATTTTTATTTATTTTTTTATTAATAAGTCCTAAATATTAAATAATTTTTTTAAGAATTTCAAGAAATAAAATTTAAAAAAAAATAATTTTTTAAGAATTTCATGAAGTTAAATTTCTTATTGGGGGCCTGTGTCAATTTTGGGCATTAATTGTACTTCTATTTAAGATTATTTAATCCCCATATACTAAAGAAATACAACTAATCATGCAATGTTACATAATCATTATTTAAGCGTCAAAGAAAATTTGTTTATATGATATTCATTAGTTTTTACAAGTACTACAAGTTTTTGTTAATGTAAAATATAGGTTTCATTATATCATCCATAAAACACACACACGCACACACACACACATACATATATATATATATATATATATATAGTGGCTCAAAAAGTTGAGAGTACACCTTACTTTTACTTGATAAATCAGGCTTTAATTACAAATAACACATTATCGACAGGCGTAAATATGTTTTTATTTTTACACATGACAAATGATTTAATTTAGAGTAAAAGTAAAGAAAAATCAACGAAGAACTTCTAAATTAAAATGTTTTAGAAGAATTTGAACTAAACATACGCAAAATTTCGCCTCAAAAACTGAGAATACACCAATGAAATGAGGGTCTCAGAGTGAAGGAAAAACCTGAAGATTGTAAATAATGATTTAAGTACAGTACTGATGGTACCAGGTCATCTCAAAACCATGAAGGATAGGATGTTAAAGACGGATAGTTTCATTCTAACTATTTGAGAGAGAGTTCAGGTGGGGAGAAAGACAGCTATTTACTACCCCGAAAGGAATGTTAGTTTAACTGTTAGGACAATGTAAGGTTGGACAATACTTATTCGGCAGTCGACCACAATTAATACTGTCGATACTGCTACGTTCAGTGGTGGAGGGGTGGTCGGCTGTATACAAGAAGAAGTACACCAATGAAATTTTTGCAATAACTCGTATATAAACAAAATGTCACTATTGATTTGCATGTCTTTTGACTCTAATAATGGCCTCCAAACGTCAAACGTCATAGTAAATATTCGACCAATTTTTTGTAGTTCTGAAGATATTTCATCCAATTTCTCGTGCAACTCTTGTTTTAAAAGCTTTTGTTCGTATCTTGTATTTTTGGGCCTCTGTTTCGAGTATAGATCACAAATATTCAACGGCATTGATGTATTAATACTGTGATAGTGAGTGTAATTGTTGAAAATGAAAGATACGCCATATTTTGAAGTTATGTTCATTCTGTTTTGTGTCGTTGTCCTGCTGGAAAATGGAATTTCCATCTAAGTCCAAATTTTTAACACTTTTCTCTATTGCTACGAAATATGTTCAAGTAAACCTTATGGTTTATAATGTCATCTATAAGAATTAAATTGTCTACTCCCGATGAAGCTAGGACAGAATTACCACTATGTGTAACTGTAGGACGTAAATGTTTTTGATTCAAAACAGTTGTAGGCTTTTTCAATACTGTATGATTGCTGTCACAGCCAAAATTGTCGAGTTTTCTTTCATCACTAAATATAACTTTCTTCCAAAAGTTATTGGTCTTCAATTGATGAGTTTTTACGAACTTCAAATGATTTTTCTAAATTTGAAAGCTGATGAATGGTAACGGAGCGATTTTTTTATTCAAAGCAGCTATTGCTCATTCTTAAATTTAAAATATTTTAAAGCATTCTTAAATTTCTTAAGCATATTTTATCTTCTCAAACTTATTTATATTTTGCATCATACTATTTTTCAACTGCTATTTGTTGGGGAAAAAAATTAACCCTTTTAAAACCCTTTTGAAATATAAAACAAATATTTATTTAAAAAATCATTGAAATTTTATAAGATTATAAGAATTAAATATAATTTACAAATGTTTTTATCATAAAATAATTTTTAAAAAGTATTTTATTATTTCATTTTTGCATGAATTTTTTAATTTTAATTATTTTCGGCATTTTACTCTTAAAACCAATTGTTTCATATATTTTGTTTTAGATGACGTCACTGGCAAAAAAACCCCAATAATTTAACTGATGGTTAAATTTTGAAAATAATAAAATTATGTATTATCATTGAGGAAATATCATTGCAGAAAATTCCATCCCTCTAAATCAAATAAAAAAAGGGATTACAAAATTACAATTTTAATAATATGAAACAAGTTGTGTAAAAGCGTACAAAATGAATTCTGGATTAAGTTTTTTTTTTTCATTTTTTCTCATACGAATAAATGAAAGGAAAGTGTTTTAATTTTTAAAAACTTTAATTTATAAATTTTTTAGGAATCTTCGCATTTCAAATCATCTAAAGGGTTAAAGGAAAATTTATTTTGAAAAAAGCTGGCTCCTTAAAAATGCGAGAGAAAAAGATGTAACAAGTGACTAGCATATCGCTTGTTAGCATATCACATATTACTTTTTAGCAATCTTAGTCACTAGCATATTACTCGCTAAGTGACAAACGAAAACAAAAGATGTAACAAATGACTACCATATCGCTTGTTAGCATATCACATATTACTTGTTTGCAATCTTAGTCACTAGCATATTACTCGCTAAGTGACAAGTGAGAACAAAAGATGTAACAAGTGATTATGTTCGATTTCCATTCAGAAATTCTAAGGTGATATTATTAATAGACTTTCAATAGGTATCAGTCAAAAATTGTGCCAGTTCAACATTTAAATTTATTTGCTTCGCTTTCTGTGTTTTATTTTATGTTCGTCTTCATCAACATTTACACATAACTAGCTGGTACTCGGCGCGTTGCTGCCGCAGAATAAATAATTTTGGAAATATCGTTTGGAGTTTGAAATAACTGTCTTGTTTAAGAAGGAATGTTAGAAAGAATAATATTAATTTTCTTATCGGAAATAAAATACATTCATTGAAATTGAGTGACATACAAAGGATAAGCGTAAATAATATTAATTATATTTATTTTTAACTTTATTATTGAAGACTTAAGATTTGGCAATATTTTTGCTGTTGTTTTCCCAATTTTAGCAGAAACACATAACTGCAAGTAATAAGTATTCAAAGTTTTATCGCAATCGGATGAGTTGCACAACAGTGCATAAGAGACAAACAGACAACATTCTTTTTTATTTATATATATTATATAGTAGTTTTCACGGACATTCAATTATTCGACTAAGCAACTGAGAAGAACTGTAAGTAGATAGATTGAAAATTGTTATTACCGTGTTGCCAGATAAACAAATGTGTAAAAATTATGAATTCTATGAATTATAACATATTATGACTGCGATTTATGTTTTACATTGAATTGTTATAATCTTTATGAAATAAATTAAAGCACAATGAATAGCTTATTTATAATATGTTGCGTATTATTTATATCTTGATTAATTTATTTTACATCTCACATTTTAAACCTTGTAAAATTATTAATTTTAATGTTATAGTCGTTCGGAGTTTATAATTTAAATATAAACTTTTACGATTAATAAACGATTTTGTTTTAGCTTCTCTTAAAAATGTATTAATATTTTTATTTGTTTACTTTTAAAATGGCAACATTATTTAAGAAACGTCTTTAGCTGCCTCGTTTTGCTGATGGCAACTTGTAGTCCAATCCCAAGACGGAATAAAATTGCTTTGAATGTATTTCCGATGGAATGTTTTAATTAATTTTAATAAGAAATTTAATCTTACTTAATTTAGAAAGCGAAAGTAAATGGATTTTTTTTAAAAGTTTTAATAGCATTACGTTTTATTTTATCATTTCAGCAATATTTACCAAAATATATTATTAAAATAAATGGATCCTGATATATAATAAATTAAATAATTAAATAATATATAATAAAAATAAATCAGTAGCCTGTTGATTAATTGAAAAATTTTGTTAAAACTCAAAGCAATAGTTATTAATGGATGGAAATTATAATATGTATTGTTATAGAGAATTTCCTAAGTTTCTAGAAGAAATCTTTTATCATTTTTTGGTAAACGAGAAAAGTAAAAATCACTTGTTAATAAATTTTTAACTATTAGCTATTTCGAACAATTTTAATTCTATTACATTCCTAATACAGTAATACTAATTCCATTATTAGAATGTTAGCAATCTAATCTTCAGCTTTAAAAGTTTTTTTTGCAAGCAATCTTTCCCTGATTCAAAACAGAAAATCAACTTATTTTTGCTGACACGATCTATCAAACTACGAAATTTTAACTTGTAAATATTCAAAATGTACTATCATTTTAGGATCATTCAATTAATATATTGCAAAAAAAATCTATTTTTTTCTAAGAATAATTCTATAGTATAGAAATAAAAAAGTTCTATTTTTTTCTAACTATTTTCACTATTTACGTGGGTATTCGATTATCTGGATTATCTCTGGTACTGATTCCGCATAACTACAATTCCTTATTCCTCCGAAACCATTTACGAACTTCAGCGATCATAATTTTGCCAACTAAATCTTCCGCTTTACAAGTTCGACATTTTGAGGAGCGTGACTCGTAGCGCCATCTAGCCGTCGAAGAGGATAAGTATTCTTTGAAAAGAAGTTGAATAATTAAAAGACCTCGGTGCCACATCTCCATTTAACTGCTTAGGAAATGGTCATAAAACTCATTCAATATTTAAAGATATTTAATGTGTTCGAAGTCAAGCAAGTGTTGGAAAGCTTTACCTGCATTAATTTTGTAAGAAGAAGATACTTTGTTATTTTAAAATTAAATTATATTTTGTGAGTGAATAATTTAGAAATGAGCAACGAAAAATTATTACCGCACTTACTGAGATGAAGAAAGATGAACCAATTTTGAATTTATGCACTGACTATAGGTTCATTCATAGATGAAGATAGTAAGCACAGACTTATCTTTAAAGTGCAAGCAAATATGAATATTTGATCAATATGACGTTATTAATATTAATTTAAATATTTGTAGATGCATCACTGAATAAAACGGTATGACTAGATAGTACAGAAGTTAATACATCTTTAAATATGAGTA
>JAPMOQ010041001.1:1061757-1080806 GCA_026543055.1 Argiope trifasciata | reverse complement strand
ATGCATCACTGAATAAAAAGGTATGACTAGATAGTACAGAAGTTAATTTATCTTTAAATATGAATACTTGACCATTAGATGTTAATACTATTGATATAAATATTTGCAGATGTATGACTGAATAAAAAGGCATGACAAGATGTAATATGGAAGTCTTTAATTGATCTTTAAAATGAAAACAAATATGAATACTTGACTATTAGATGTTAATACTATTGATATAAATATTTGCAGATGCATGACTGAATAAAAAGGCA
This sequence comes from Argiope trifasciata, assembly GCA_026543055.1. Lineage (NCBI taxonomy): Eukaryota > Metazoa > Arthropoda > Arachnida > Araneae > Araneidae > Argiope > Argiope trifasciata. The sequence continues at coordinate 1,080,549 of JAPMOQ010041001.1, read as the reverse complement.
TGACAAGATGTAATATGGAAGTCTTTAATTGATCTTTAAAAGGAAAACAAATGTAAATATTTAATAATTAGATTTTTTTAATATTGATATAAAAATTTATAAATGAATCAACAATTAAAAATATATGCTAGCTAACAAATGCCTGCAAAATCTATGCACATATAACCAACCATTCTATGGCTTTTTTATTTCATTTTATATATTCTTACGTTTGTCTCTTTTCAACTTTATTAAAGATTTTATGGTATAAATATATTTTCTTTGCATAATAAATTTTAAAAGAAACTATTTTAATCACCTGTTCTAACATTAAAGTTGAGAATTCGAAACGAATATTAAACGAATCGCGAGATACAATAAATAGTTTCTTATCATTACCATTCTGAAAGAATACCAAGCTTTACAACTCTAAAGGAATACACAAATCTTAAATATGAAAATGAATATTTGTTCGTAGAATAGAATAATGAAAATAGAATTAATATCATTTATGCTTCTCTTTTATATGTCCTTCAATTTCAATGAATGTATTCATTTCCGATACTAAAATAAATATTATTCTTCCTATCATTCCTAATTCAAAAAGACAGCTATTTTAAATTTCTTACAATATTTCCAAGATTATTTCTTCTGCGGGAGCAACTCGCCGGCTAGAAGCTATTAGTTACTAAACCTTTGGCTCGAATTTAGCATTTTTACTGAATCTATCGTGTAATCCTTGGTGAGTGTTTTGGCAATTAATTTTTGACTTTTGCAAAAATTATCCAAAAATTGACGCTGGATTTCACATGCATTCTTCCCAACCGATTGAAACAAAAATTTTAAACAAAACTAAAGTCACAAAATCATGCATCAAATTTGATTAATTTAATTCAACTTCGTTTAAGCATGTTTGAAAACAAAGGCCGGCAGATAGTCAACTGCTTATTGGGTTTGTCAAAACTTTGATAGGTGTCGACAGTATAAATGCATAAATGTTGAATTTATGTACCAAATTTTATCTATCTAGTTCTCTTCGTTTTACAGTTATCGTGCAAAATTATTTTTGAACAGCTGGACAAACGGATTTCCTCGAAATGGAATTTGTTAAAAATTTGTTAGGAATCTGTAACTTTGGTATAAAGACTCTGTATAAACAAACTTTTGAATCGCTTGATTGCCTATATTAGCACATTGTATGCGGGACACGTACTAGTACATTTTCTGACAATTGATAATTGAGCGCGGGTCACGTACTAGTAGGAGTTAGTGTAACAACATGTTTTGTTTGAGGGTACAAAAATAACGGTATATACAAGAAAACGAAGCCGAATGTTCTTGCCTGCATAGATTCTAGAAAAATTTAGACAAATAAAAACTAGTTTTTACATCAATCGATGCGGAACCACAGAAGGCGAAGATTGATTAAAAAATCAATTTAGATTTAAAATTAACTTTTTATTTAGCCTTGCGGAAATGAGTGAATTTTACCGTGTATTTTTCTTTATAGAGGAAAATGCTTTTTGAGCGTTACCACACTGTAAATCCTTATTAGTTTTATGATAGCTCTTTTTATTTTTTTACAATGTAAAAAAGTTTGTATATAACATAATTCGAAAATATTAAAACTATACACAGCTATTTCTATTTGATTTTTCATATTTACGATACTATTATAAATTTATCCACTAAAAAATATAGTTTTTGTTTACAAAAATCTTATGGTTGTTATTGATATATTTCAATATAAAATACGAAAAGACGGTTAAAAAATAAAATAATTTTCGATGTACTGAGATTTAACTGAATAAATAAATTTACGCGCAAATCGCCAGCTCCCGGTACAATTCCGCTGCGAAATGTACCCGCACACAATGTGTTAAGATCACCTTCAGTGGGTTCAGTCGCATGTGAATGTGCACGGAAATGAAATTGCGGATGGTCAGGCCGGAGAGGGCAGCCATAAGGATACTGCGCATGGTAGCTACCTTACTTTTTCAGAAATTGCCATTCGGGTGAGGCAAGATATCTGTTACTCTTGGAGAAGGGCCCTTAGTGCTTGTATGGTATGCGGAAAGTCGCCCTGGAGCTGTTTTGGCTGAGGGTTGGCAACAGGCGTGATCAGGCAAGTCTCGCTAAATTTCGAAGTGGACACACTCGTGTATAACATCATGTGACGGTCCACAAAGTTTATCCCATATGTCCAAAATGCAATGCGACTCAAGCTGCTTCTGCCCACATTTTGACTTGTATCGGTTTCAATACAGGCCAACTGTTCTTGAGACCTAAATCAGTGTTACATTATTTGAAGGCACTCGGGCTCATGTACATTGTTTAATCCATTGCGGTCAATGCCGCCACAGTAGCGGCATTCGCAAGACGTCGTAAAAGTCGGTGCAGCCAGTATAGCGGCAAGATGTTTCTTAAAATTGGAAAATGACAGAAATTAAAAATTTATGTTTTTATATATTATAAGCACTATTAATCACAATAAATCAGTTTCAACGAATGCAATGTTTTCTTATATCCATACATTTGCTTGAAATCACTAAGGGAGAAATAACTCCGAAAAGCTAAATTTGCTCCGACTAGCTGGTACTCCCATCACAGAAATTTGTCGATCGCAAAGGATTAATGTTACTCTCGACCAGGTATGATAAACCACAACACAACAACATATAAAAAAAACTGTCGAGATCAAAGAGCTTTTGTTACCGGCAGATAAACCGACAGACGAGCATTTTCCAAAAATGTTTTTCCTGTTACAGGAGATCGAAAACGTAGAAATTCGTCAAAATCCCGAGTTCGAATTATTTTGGCAGTTATTATGCTTTCTCTATACTCCATATGCAAAAAAGTAAAAAAAAAGTCTAGAGGAGAGCCATCTCAATGGTTTTATTATAAAATTCACACTGAGAAAGACAGGTATTTCAAAAATGTTCATTTTGATCTCAAAAGGTTCAAAACGATGATGATCATTAACATTTATGTACTTAATATTTTGATAATTGTAATTATTTCCCTTCGTATGCGAAGAAAAAAGTATTTAGAGAATTATAATGAACACGAAGTATCTGAAGTTAAATTTTTAATTTTCTCGTATTTATTTTTCTTTTACAAAAGAATTGACGATTGTAGAGGTGGCACTATCTCCTAGAGCTTCAGAGTATTTAATTTTACTGTAATAACCTACACTACTCTAAAACCCGAAACAAATTTTCAAAGCAGTAAATAGTTTCCCAGCTCTTAGAAAATGAAAGTCACATTTCTGAGATTCAGGTTACATTTCTAAACAAAACCGAGTCACGTAAGACAAATTTTTCTAGAGTGGAAAAGTAATCAAAAAAATTTTTTTTCTTGCCAAATAACTCTACTTCGCTGTTTCGAAGTGAGAAAACTTTTTCTTCATCTTACGGGATCAGAAATGTGTAAGTTCACTTTTTAGTTTATTGCATTTTCTATTCAAGCCGTAGATTCTCCACCTTTTGAGTTCATGTAGAAAGGGGAATCGAAAAATAAACTTTTTCTCGCTTTTGTGGGCTAAATTAAGTCAAATATTGGAAGTAAAAAAATAATTTACCATATTTTTCTCAGTAGACACTTGGGTTATATGAGACTTTTCACAAAGTTGCTTTGAAAATTTGTGCAAGAATTGATGTGCATTCGTGTATAAGACGAAAATTGCATGAGATGAAACAACTATGGGATACCAGATTGAGAAATCCACTGCCAAAGAGCAATACTGAAGCGAAGTGAATAGTAATCAGCAGGGTTTTTCGTTTAGTTATATTAACGTCCCGTTTTAAAGCAACACTAGGGCTATTTTGGTAGTCATTTTAAACAGTGGTCAGATGACGAGGACGACACTTGAGCTGGCATCCCCCCCCTCAACAACCTTCCACGCTATACCTTCTTCTTCTTGTATACAGCCTACCACCCTGCCACCACTGAACGTAGCAGTATCGACAGGATTTGTTGTGGTCGACTGCTGAGTAAGTATTGTCCAACCTAATATTGACCGATCAGTCAAACTAGCATTCCTTTCGGGCTAGTAAATAGCTGTCTTTCTCCCCATCTGCACCCTCTCAAACAGTTGCAATGCAACTATCCATCTTTAACATCACATCCTTCAGGGTTTTGAAATGACCTGGCATGCACGCTACACCAGCGGGAGAACGACGGATTGAACGTGCACCAGATCCGCTTACATAGTGACTCTTTGGTGGAATCGGGTCTCGAAACTGCCGCCTTCCGGTTCCGAAGCCCAGACCTAGCCACCAGGCCACCGCGGCACCAGTGCTCAGGTGGGATTGATAGTTCAGTGACAGGTGTGATCATGTGCAGAACATCTAGGCGGTGACTCTCGCGTGCCTTGACACAAGTGATGACACTTTTCTAAGCAATGCCAGTTTATTATGAATGGATGGTTGTGATTATATTTTGAGGATTAAATGATAAATGGCTACAGTTAAATTCCGATTAAAATAAACTCATTCTTGGAGTACTCACTAAAACTCCTCTGCCTAAGTGTCAGCCACAAACTCATATACAGTTCTGCCTCTCTCTTCACTTCAAGTCATTGGAAACCGAAACATATGGTTAAAGGCATGACACAGATAAACATTAAGAGCAAGGTGCCTTCTGAGATTTGATTTCGGGACCTTTGCTCCGTAGTCGAGTCATATAACCCCGTCCAAAGTGTACACTCGTGTCTGGAAGCTGTTATCTGGCTTATGAACTTACCACCACATTACTGAAGTTATTGATGAATATTGATTTCCACATGAAGTTATTGATGAATTCTCATAAAATAGGCATAGCATAGCATTGTCGATGAAAAATACTTGAATTTAAACCATATGAAATTCATACTGTTTTTCTATTATATTTATCGCCTAACGGAGATTGAAAAATTCAACGCAAATTTTAAAACTTCTTTTCCCCAAGAAAATATTGTACATTTAATATATATAGAACTCTAAGAAAATAATTAAGTAATTTTCTCAGTAGAAAATATCTGAAAAATATAATAGATCTAATAATAAAATCTGAATAATCAAAAACACACCGAAAAAACTTATATTTGGCAAATTCATCCCCCCTAAAAAATAATGAAAGGATTTTTACATGAATTTATTGAAGAGTTCTCATAAAATAATTGAACCATAACCTGGTCGAAGGAAATTACTTGAATTTAACTCATCCTAAATTTATGTTGATTTGTATTCTATTTATCGTCTATCGGTGGTTGAAACATTCTTTTCTTCAAGAACAATATTGAACATTTTATATACAAGGAACTGTAAAAAAATAATTCAATAACTTTATCAATGGAAAATACCTGACACATAAAATATATGGAATAATAAAATCTGAATAATTATAAAAAACACTGAAAAAGCTATCAAATACGATGCAGTATAGAATATTCTCAAAAATGTTCTAAAATACATAATGATATTACAATACTAGATCTCATTTAAATAATATCACATAAACTCGTTGTGTCACATAAACTCGTTCTTCAATTTTTATCTTCACACTCCGTTAAACTCTTTTTGTTTCACTGCATATATTATACCGAATATCTTAAGAAAACTTTAAAGATTTCCTTACTCTAAAATCATATTTGAAATCTTTACTGAAAGTACTTTAGTAAAACAGAATTTTCCTTAATCGAATCATTCCATTTCTCAGTTTTACCATCGATGGACTACTAAACTCGGCCCATTCTTCTCGAAAGAGGAAGTAGAAGTTCCTAAAGAATAAATCTAATATTCTCTAAAGTGAAAACTTTCAGTTGCCTGGCAACAAGATTATCTGTGAACGGGAACTCTCGTGTGACCTGTAGTGGCAACTGCGGATTTAGGCAGTTGAGAAAGCTGAAGGAAAACTAACATGTGAGGGCATAATTCATTTCTCGATCAGAGCTTACCTAGGAGGCTTCGCTCTACGTGGAATTAAGGTTACAGTTAGATAGAGCGGAGAAATATTTAATACAGATTATTAAAGCCATCAGCTTTATCATTAATATTTAATGCAAAAAGAAGTAACATCACCTGTGGTTTTGATTAAATACTTAAACTTACGCCAAGGAAAATAAGAACATCTAACACGCAAGCTAGAATCATTATTGAGTTTATTAAAATATTATGATTCATTATCAAACTATCTTATTCATAATCAACTAGTTCAGCTTTTCCTAATCTTTTATAAGTGATTTATACAGACTTTAAGGCGTTGCAAACTTTCACACTTTTAATTCTACCAACGAGATATCTCGTTTTTCAAATACTTCTAATTACGAGTTTCTGTGGGCTAAAATTCGTATATTATTCTGCCACATTAGACAGGTTGAGATTTCTAATACATATCTGAAGAGTAATTTTAATTTTTTAATCAGAAATTTTAGCCCACAGAAAACCTGTAATTGGAAGTATCGGTAAAACGAGATATCTCGTCGGCAGCGTTGAAAGGGTTAAAGTTTTGAGAATTCTTCTTTATTTATGTTCTTTTTCTCGTGGAAAGAATTTGAGATTTTTTCATCTATATCTATACCTATACTTATAATAAAGCTCAATGTGTGTGTGTGTGTGTTTTTGTGTGTGTTGGCGCTGTACAGAGCAGACCGTTGGACCTGCAGCTACCAAATTTGGTATATGCATACCTTGGAGGGCGGGAATGTGCACCTCGGAGCCCTTTTTTGGAATTTTTAATTAGAATTCGAATTAATTAAAATTTAAGCGAAATTTTGACGTCTTTCGGCTATAATATTTTAACCATGTTTTTAGCACGTGACTGGATAAAATAAAAGAATGCCGGAAGTTCGAATAAAAAAAAACTATCATCGTAAATCAAGTCTAAAGAAATGCAACTTTTAACACGTGACTGGATAAAATAAAAGAAATATAAACTGTGATATTTTCTAAAAAAATAAATGCAAAATAAATGCAAAAATAAACAATTCTATGATTGTTTGCAATATCTAAATAATTAATTCAATAGATCTTCTTTACGGTAATCCTGATCGAATTTAGACAGGATATGCATTGGAATCCCGACCATAGAGCTGGGATATGATCCCGACTTGGCATATTTCTATTATCGTTTGCAATATCTGTATCATTAATTCAATATTTTTTTTTCATTATAAAATGTGATAGTTTCTAAAAAAATAGATGCAAAGCTAAGGTTTCTATAAAATCTGCAAGAGCACGTCAGATTGAAAAAATTAGTTTTTTTCACCTTGTTGCCATCATTTTAAAGGAGGTTCAAATTTAAAAAAAATGTCATTTCAAATTAAATCTGAAGAAATGCAACTTTTTAGCACGTGACTGGATAAAATAAAATAAATATAAAATGTGATATTTTCTTTAAAGAATGCAAAGCAAAGGATTCTATGATCGTTAGCAATATTTAAATCATTAATTGAATAAATTATCTTTATTTATACAGGATTAAATTTATACTGGATATGCATTCAAATTCCTTTCCAATGGCCAATTTGTAAAATATTATTAATAGGCATATATATTGTATAATACTATCAATTTGATCTAAATGAATAATTACATTTTATGTAGTTTGAGTCAAACAATGCATTTATGAATAATGAGTTTTAGATTTCTTCATACTTTGCTCTGTGAGCCATATTTTACAAAATATTTTTATTAATATTTTAAATAAAAGTTGCTACATCAATCAGTCTTCTAAATCAATCATTAAAACTGACTGATTTATAAAATTAAAAAATATTATTAGGAAAACGCGTTCTTTTAGAACTTTCAGTCCATCATCTTAAAGAAAATATTAATTTCAGGCCAATCAGTGCCCGGAGTTACTTCAAGGCTAATGAATATGTGATTTAATGGAATATTTTAGAACCCATTACTTATGGCGAACCAACTGGTAGCCGAAGGCGGCTAGTAACTAATAATTTCATGAAATCATTTGCGTTTCGCTCATATATTTGCATATAACTTTAAAATAATATTTATATTAAGTTTTGCTAAAATTTACATCGAATTTGTCAATTTAAAAAAATGGGACAGTCAGACAAAAAATTTTAAAGATATTTTTTATGGCCTATTTGACTAGAAACACAAATTAAAGCTTAAAAATTAGCATTTAAAAAAAAATCCCGAACATAGGCAGTCACCTTAATTGAATTCATGTCAATAATTTTAATTAAATTGAATTCAAATAACATGGGGAAATATTTTATAAAGGAATGTATTATACATTAATAATTAACAGCCAATAGACCCAATAATTTAAGCAAGAAAACGGTCATCAAAGACGGCTAGTTTATAAAAAACAATTTAAATATGTGTTCGCGAGATATCTAGTCGGTAAGGAGATATCTCTATATTGGACAACGAAATAATTTCTTGTCCAAATTATTTCCTTTTTAGCATGAACCAATCTAGATCCTATTGATTACAAGAAATCCAAACGTTAAATGTAAAAAATAGAAGTGACTGTTCAATTGATTGTAAAATGTTTGGTATTTTGATACTTAAAGGAAACTTCTGAAAAACGTCTTGCAGTTTTCACACAATATTTCCGATAGTTGATGCTATAAAAGTGTTTGCGTTTGCTTTTTCTAACATGCATTTAAGACGAAATAACTAATGGAAAAATGATAAAATAAAAATATTAAGTTTATCTGAAAATAGTGAATTCTTTTCAGAGATTAGATTTCTAGAAAAAAAAATCTGATAGAAAATACGTTTTTACAAAAATATACCAAAAAATATTCTAGAGTGTCTGTAGTAACATGTTTTAAAATTGAATTAAATATTACACTAAGTAAAAAAAATAATTATTAATATCATAATATAAAAATTTTATAAATTTTACATAAATTTATCAAAAATTATTTGTTTAGGCAGTCCAATCAATCTTCGTTAATAAGCCATTATTTATTTTAATTTTTTATAAATAATTTAAAGGTATTCTGAATATGTTTTTTTTATCTAAATATTTTTTTTATTTATTTCGTTAATTTCTTGTCTACAAAGCATATATAAAGATAGCATAAAATAAATGGCAATCATAAATAATAATCAAGAAAATGTACGGCAAGTTTCCAAACTTTCGAAATCTTGATTCCAATGAATCGTCAGGTCCTTCTTGGTTGGCAGGAGGGGATATATGATTTAATAATACTTCCAAATGGACGTTCTCGTGTAGTTGCTAAATTTAACAAAATTGAAATCTGCAGTTACAAATTTCAAGTTATCATATGAGAAAATTATCTTTTAATTTACCATCAATCCGGCAGAAAAATATTATATTCTCGCTTGTATCATATTTCATAGTCTTTTATAAAAACGATGGTTTTTAGTCATCTCAAAACCAATCTAGCTTTAAAATTGTTTTCCTGAGATCAGAACACCAGTTTAAACCGGTTTTAAACAATCGCATGACTATCTGCCCTTTATTGGCTATACAGAAGAATAGGGTGCATGACGGACATTCACGCCAAGCAGTAACATTTTGTTGGGGATAAATCACGTAATAACATAAGTTAATAATAAATAACATAACAACTCATAAAATTATTTTTAATAATGTGAATAACATAACAGTTCATAACATTATTTTTTAATTTACGTGGTATCAACCCGACAGAAAAGCATTACATTCGCGCGTGAATCATATTTCACAGTCTTTTTAAAGAACGATGGTTTTTGAAAATTATTTTCCGAGACAGTAATTTTTTTTTCATGAAACACCAGTTTAAACCGGTTTTAAACCATCACATGACTATCTGCCCTTTATTGACCACACAGAATAGGGTACATGGCGCACATTCACGCTAAGCTGTAGCCTTTTGTTGGAGATAAATTGCCAAATATATCTTTTTTTTAAAAAAAATCATTTTTTAATATCTCTAACCAACGAAAAATTTATGCCTTAAAGAATGATAAATCGCCAATTTTCTACTGATGCATTTTGAAGCTTCAAAAATCTCAAAATAAAACAACATCATGTTCTCACGCGATTAAAAAAAATACTATTTTTTTAAATTTAAATTTGTGTTTGCCTGTAAACATGATAAAGTTGACGTTAGCTGATAATTTGGATCAAACCCAAAGTGACAATTACATTTAATTTTTCAAAATAATATAATTATATAAGTATATATAATAAGTACAAAAAACAGGTCACAAAATATTATCCATTCGTTTTAATTAGAATTTCAGAAAGCTCATTATACTGTATAAGATTGAAAAATATCCATCTATATTTATTTTTTTATACTTTTTGAAAAAGTTATTCAGACTAATGAGTTATGAAATATTCTTTTGAGAAATCTGCCATAGGTATAATATTGAGCAAAATATTCAGTGTATTTTCTATATAATTTTATGTATAGTTTAGGAATTATCTTCTAGATAATTCTATATATATAAAGGAATTATAATTCTATATATAGTATAGGAATTATCTTCTAGATAATTCTATGTATAGTATAGGAATAATCTTCTAGATAATTCTCTGTATAGTATAAAATTTTCATCTAAATAATTCTATATATAGTATAGGAATTATCTAGAAGATAATTCTATGTATAGTTTATCTAGAAGATAATTCTGTAAATATTATCGGAATTATCTAGAAGATAATTTTATGTATAGTATAGAAATTATCTAGAAGATAATTTTATATATAATATAGGAATTATCTCCTAGAGAATTCTATGTATAGTATAGGCATTATCTTCTAGATAATTATATAAAGTATAGGAATTATTTAAAAGATTATTCTATACATAGTACAGGAATAATCCTCTAGATAATTCTATGTATAGTTTAAATTATCTTCTAGATAATTATATACAGTATAGTAATTATCTAGAAAATAATTATATGCATAGAAATTATCTTCTAGATAATTATATGTATAGTATAGAATTGTCTTCTAGATAATTCTATGTGTAATATTGGAATTATTTTCTAGATAATTCTATATATAGTATAGGAATTATCTCCTAGATAATTCTATGTATAGTATAGGCATTATCTTCTAGATAATTATATTGAGAATAGGAATTATTTAGAAGATAATTCTATATATAGTACAGGAATAAGCTTCTAGATAATTCTATGCATAGTATAGGGATAATCTTCTAGATAATTCTATGTATAGTATAGGAATTATCTTCTGGATAATTTTATGTATAGTATACGAATTGTCTTTTAGATAACTCTATACATATTATGACGGTGAAGAACAATTTTATGTTACCATATGCAAGGAGTGTTCAAATGGAAAGGTACGAAACATCCTAACAACGTAACCATTAACATATTTGTCTATTCCGCTTTTGATGAACGTAGTGAGATACCTTGGGGTGAGAATTGGAATCTATGACGTAGATCGGAGCATGCGCAGGTTACAATGCAATTTTGTGTAGAATATTAACCGTTTTGGTTAAATTTCATTAACATTTATTACAAAATTTCCTATTTCTCAAAATATACTATGTTTTCAAATCATTTTGTTATATTCATAGTATTTTTGATTATAATCGACAATATATCTGAAAAATCATAGTTAAAAAAATCCCATTTTTAAAATAAATTCCTTCGAACGTAGTCGGATACCTTAATAAGAGGATGACGATCATAAAATGTGATGAGTTAAACTATATGCGAAATGGTTCAGTTGATATTTTTGGACTATGTCACGGCCTGTGGCAAAGAAATAAACCTATAAAAGGGGAACAATGAAGAGAATTAATTGAAGTATGGACGGCTAAGACAGGCTTCGCTTTGTACTAAATGAAGCATGTGCGAGGATTTTCTTTCTGCGTCTTGTAGTGCGTCCGTCTAGACAGGCATTCAGTCAACGACATCTTGGGTCTGATTTCAGAAGGTTAGCTATTAAAAGTTATGGTTGAACATATCGCTCACATCTAGAGAGCGGTTAAGAAATTTTTAAAAAATCTTTACAATATATTTTTAATATAAATTCATTGGAGCTTTGAAATATTTGTTAAATTGCGGTAGAGTTTCTATCCGCAATAATATTTTTATAAACCCTTAAGGTATACATTAAAAACACTTTTTATTTATGCGTTATAAACACTTAACGTTACGACTACGTTAAAAACACTTTTTATCAACCATATTGGCGAGTTTTTAAATAAAATCTTATTATTTCTTGCAGTTCAGACTTTTCTCTTCCGAAAACAGTTATTATTTTCTAAGAAAAGGAAGGTCTGATCTACTATACAGGCTTATATATTTTAGAACTAAAATTTGTCTTTGATTTCAATTTTCTCAAGACTTTAATTTTCAAAAAATTCTCCACCATTAACTTGATATCCCCAAAACTAACAGATGTGCTTATATAAAAACTTCAGTGTGGGTTTTAAATAATATGAGCATTGAAATAAACCAAAAGTTTTAACGTTGATGAAATACTATTTCATTTATAGGAGTTTTTAGAAAAATTAGGCAGTGAAAAATGCATATATACGTACCTTTTTATCCATAACTTCTTTGCATCTCATAAATTTTCTTAGATTTTGATTCATTTCATTCATCAATGTATTTTATAATTTGTATACAAAGAAAAATACGATTTCTGCATTACCATTTTGTGTTGAGTGTTAACCGTTTTGGCTAAATTTCATTGAAATTTAATACACATTTTCCTATTTCTCCAAATATATTATATTTTCAAATAATTTATTTTGTATTTTTAATATTTGTCAATGACAAAACATCTAAAAACCATAAATAATTTCTAAAAAATTCAATTTTTTAATTTTTTTTCTTTCCAACGTAGTCGGATACCTTAAATCAAAACTAATCATTAAAGGCGGTTTGAAATAAACAGTCATCCACCAATTACAAAAATTCAATGCCAAATATAAAATAATAGTAATACTGATAGAAAATATAAGAATTGACATTCAAATGAAGTAAGAATATAATGAATCAGTAAGTTTCAATTCCAATATTTAGTTTCGTTTCCGTAATTAGTTTCATTTCGTTTCCCAAATTATTTCAATTTAGATTTGTTTCTTAAATAAGTTTTATTTCAGTATGCTTTTATTTTTGTAGTTTAATTCGGAAATAAATTTTACTTTTGATTCCGACATAATTTGTTTCATTTCAAAGGAATTTTTAGTTTCGTTTCCGGAAATAGTTTAATTTTTGATGACTTCAATTTATATTTGATGATTTCTGATAATTTTTGATGGTTTCAATTACTATATCTATATCTATCTATCTATAAATCTCTCTCTCCCTTTATATATATATATATATATATAACCATAAAAGCATTAAAACAATTAAAACCCATTTCCTTGTCAACAAAAATTAAAACGAAAACAACTAGGTGGAAATCGAAATTAAAACTCAATTCGGAATTAAACTCTAAAAGTTCACAAAATGAAAGGTAAATGAAATAGAACCAATTAATGAAACAAATCCAAATTCCTGTAATTAATAGAATTATGTAAACGAAGCAGTAACAGCACTAACCATCGAAATCGAAACTAAAAAGCATTACGGATTCAAACAAGTTTAAGAACCTAAAAAGTTTTTAGTTTTTAAATCAATCATTGTATTTGGTGAGAGCAAATGCAGCTACAACGAAAATACAAATGAATATAAATTAATTAATAAAATAAGCCAATCAAAAAGGAACACAACCGAAACAAAACTATAACACTATAACCAATAGAAAAAGAAAGCGGCCGAATTCTTTTTCTATTGGTTATAGTTTTGTTTCGGTTATGTTCCTTTTTTTTCTTTCTTATTTTGTTTATATATATATATATGTAAAAGGCACATTTAAAATCAAAATCAGTAAAAATCCTTTAGAATTCTAGTTAGCTGACAATGTTAAAAATAGTAGTTCCTAAAAGGCATTTATTGTCTGGCATTAACTAATACAGATCATTTGGATTACAAGAAATATTTAAGGCAATCGTAAAGTTCTGAAATAGTTGTTCGATTCATTGTAAACGTTTAGGTATTTTTATATTTAAAGGAAACTTCTAAAATGCTGTTTCTCCGAGTCCAGTTCGATATTCGATACCATAAAAGTATTTGTATTTACTCTTTTGAGCTTGAATTTAAGATAAAAGCGCTAATGGAAGAATGATAAAAAAATTCGTAAAGAAAAGCCTATTTGGAAAGACTAGGAAAAGCCTACTGAAAATCCTTTTTATTTATGTTTTTGGCAATCGGGAAGAAAATTTCTTGTCAGGAAACATGATTTCACAAAAGTAATAGCACATGCACTTTGTTACTGATTGCAAACTTTGTGTATGCCGTAAAAACAAAACAACAACTAAACTTGGTGCAGAATTCCATCAAAACTAATGGACTTTTTATAATTGTTGATGTTTTGTGAAATGCAGCACTTTTCCAAACTGAACAGGAACTTATAAAATTTGTTATTTGAGTGTATTTATTTATATTGGTATGAAATTTATTTTAATAATATTTCCCTGACTACAAAAAAAGTAATTACATTTATAGATATAACGATGTCTTATGTAACTAGGAAAGTAATGTGTACCTAGAGTAAAAAGAATCGCTTGAATTTTCAAATAGATTACAGTGCTCCTGTGGTGATGTAAGAATGTAACAAAAATAGATTTAAAAAATAAAATAGATAGGTCAATAAGTCCAATCAGAAAAAATGTATCTGTATCAAAATCAAAACAAAGGGAAAAATTCTATGAAGTTATATGCAAAATTAGCGCTGTGACCAAAAGGGCGCCAAAATTCTAATTCTGTCAGGATAGATTATTAAAATTAATAAATCATGCCAATTTAGTTAAAGATACATTTAATGACATTAAAGGACATGATTTACAAGGGGAAAAACTATTCAGGACAATAACATTTAACATATATGTATTAAAATAATACTCGGGGATTACATCATGCTTTACGTACGCTTCCAAGACGTTGACTGATTTTTCATGGCAACGGCCGATAGAGGGCTGAGGAAAACAGTTACGGTTACATTACGGTTGCAGCGCTGATATTTCCAATTAATATTTAAAGCTCTATGTAACTTAAAAACTGGTACGTTTCAAAAATTAAAACCAAAAAGCATTTTCGGATAATATACAGTTATTCTGAGTTAAACATTGATCAGGTGAAATTTAAGTAAATCTTATTTAAACAATAATTATAAAAAAAGAATTTAAAAAATGCATTTGGGGGAGATAGAATCTGAGGGCATATTTTTCATGTTTAAGACGAACACGTTTTGAATCCATGGAAAGTTGATAAATGAATAAATGAAATTAACTTTTGAAAAAATAACATAATGAAAATTAATATTTGTAATAATATATTCAATGCATTGTTTATATATATATTAGTGGCCATTAAGATTCCATATTTAGTTTTGTTGTACTGTAATAGATGGCACCATGGGTTTCATCGATCTAAAGTCTAAGTAACATGACATCAAGTTTCAGAAATAGCTAATTGTGAATATTCGCTCAAGAGACACAGAGAGAGAGGGTTCTTCGTTTCGGTTGTCATGAATACTTAATATTCTACGGTGGCACATAGCTTTACCCTGGGCTGACATTTACTTAGGCTTCTCTTTTGGTTCCGTCTGAGTATTCTACTTCCAACTCTAATGCAAACAACCTGTCCTGTCCTGTCCATTTAATATTCAACACCAAACCACGCCTCCGTTTTTAGAGCTCACGCAGGGATTGAACCTGTCATGTCCTAACTGTTATCCCCTTGCGTACCAGACGACGTTCTCTAGCGCACGCGCAAATCCCAGATTTCTGGAGATACTGACCTTCACGTTACGATGCTGTTGGGTGTGCTACAATGTTGAAAAAAAAACTAAAATAGAAATACACTCATGTAATGCATGTAAAAAAGCTTTTTGTTCCAAGGAATATTTCGAGAAATTTCACAAAGATTTGTACTTTTAATTTTCCTATTTTTTAAAATATTTGTAACACAGACATTTTGCAATCCCCCTTCCTCCTGTTTCCAGTCTTCAGTTAACTGCAGACAAAATGAATCCAAAATGTTTTTGTACAATCCCAATAAAGAAGCCATGTATCCACATGAGGTTACAATGGGATTTTGCCCTGTACAGAGCATGCATCAACTAGTGGTTACATGGTACGCAAGGGGTTAATGTTCTTTTTAATTTTCTTTACTATAGATAAATTTACTGATTTTAATTTAAAAGTTTCTTCTTCTCTGTACTAATTTATCCTAGACACTGACCTAGAGACTGAATGGATATTTTGTCTCCCCCAGTCTTTTATTTATTAGAAATACTCGGGTTTGCAAATCTTCGTGAAACTAGACTTAAACTCATGGGAAATGATAATTCTCTCTTGGAATATTACCCGAAGCATAGTTTGATAAGAATAACTAAGAAAAGAACACTGTTTCATTAGGCCCTTTAAAAGACTAGATTTGTTATTGGCGATAGTGTGGAGATATCTTTATAAGCCAGATACCATCTACGGGATTGAGCAATTGCTTTTGTTCTGTGGTTATGTTACTAGGATTCAGACCCAAAGATCTCGGGTTCTATTCCGAGACAACATCACCTCCCACAATGGTGACCTCGAACAATGAACCTTCAACCTTCATGCAACTGTCGTGGCGCCATCTACCCGCAACCAAAGTCGTCAGACTCACTTGACGCAACAATTCACGCACGCTCGCCATAGCACTTGGCTTGACAAAAAAGTTCTCCGCTCGCCAAACAAAGATGGGTACGGCGCATTAGACACAACAGCTACATACACAGCAACCACTCACTCAACAAACCAATGCATCATCACTCAACAACAACGCATATCGTTCGTCAACTCACTGGAGAGCGAGTCTGTGGTGATATCTTAATAAGCCAGGTAACATCTACGGGAAGGAGCAACTGCTTTTGTCCTGTGGTTATGTTAATAGGCTTCAAACCCCAAGGTCCCGGGTTCTATTCTGAGCCAACATCACTTCCCACAATAGCTAGGCACGAATTATTCAATTTTGATAGTGTTATCTATCTTATAAAGCTTCCTGTACAATACTCCGTCCTTCAGTGAGAGGAGAGACGAATGATAGCTTGTTGCTGTTTAGTGGTGTTCTTTTTGATGAATTTTTTTTAATGCTTCTTATCCATATTTTTTGGCTGATTATTTATCAGCTTCATTTATTTTTTATTAACTGATTATTTATCTCCAGTTTTATTTATAGGCTGATTATTTATCGTCATTTTTTATTTATTGATTGATTATTTATCGTCAATTTTTGTTTATTGATTGATTATTTATCGCCATTTTTATTTATAGGCTGATTATTTATCGTCATTTTTTATTTATTTATTGCCATTTTTTATTTATTGGCTGATTATTTATCGCCATTTTTTATTTATAGACTGATTATTTATCGTCATTTTTTATTTATTGATTGCCATTTTTTATTTATTGGCTGATTATTTATCGCCATTTTTGTACTTATTTATTGCAATTTTTTATTTTTTGATTGATTATTTATTGCCATTTTTTATTTATTGGCTGATTATTTATTGCCTTTATTTATTTATTTATTATTCGGGTAGAGGGCACCACAACAGCTACATGAAGGTTGCGTTGTTGTAGTTTTTGTTTCTCGTCTTAGGTCACTAGTGTTGCTATTGGCGGTAGCTGGGATCGAACTCGCTATCTTATGGTTCGTAGCCAGGTAACATGACCAGAAGACTAAAATCGATCCTTCAATCTTGAGGATGTTATCTGGCTTATAAAGCTTACAGAAAATATACGGAGAATATTATACAAATTAATATTCTTCGTATGGTTTCTTTGTGTAAAAGTAGAGATAACTATAACTGTTATTCTGCTAAACAATTGATCTTTGCAGGCATTATTGATTCGCAAACTCTCCGAGAAAGTTAATAAAGAGCAGTATGGCCAATAGTAAAGGAGAAAAACGTGACAGGAAAGCATCAAAATTTAGAACTGTGATAAAGAAAGTTTGAACCTAAATCTTCAAAAATGTAATCATGAAAGTAGTTTCTGTTTGTTTAGCTGTCCTCTCATTATTATCCCCCAGTTATAATAATATATTTACCAAAGCTATACGATGATTTGTAAATAATCTCAAATTTTCAGAAAATTGTAGGTCTTGCTGAACTGCTTCATTTGAATATAATCAATTAAAATTACAATCTCGATTCAAAAGTCTTCGAGGGGATAAAGAGAGAGAGAGAGATGTAAAATTTCTAAAGATAAAGAAAGGTAATCAGCACAAAATTGATTTTTACATCATACTGAAGTTAAAAAAATAATCGCTTCAGTTATATAAATGTTTTGATCTATAAATAAAATTTCTAGTTTTTTTTTAAAAAAATTTAAAATATAATTATATTTTTCAACAATTAATTTCGCACAAAATGGAAAGATAATTTAATCTGCTCGAGCATTGCAAAAAATTAGCTTTTATTCACGTGTTGCCATCACATTTACAAAAGCTTTGATTTAAAAATGAGTTAATCACTAGTGCAAATAAAATCTAGAAAGTCTAAAATCTATAATTTGGAGAAAAAGATTATATGAAATGAAATAAATAGAAAATGTGATATTTGATAAAAATATGATAACAAATCGGAGATTTATCGCTTTTGAGGCATCCATTTTTTGCTTTGAGGATTATTAGAAAATAATGAAGAAGGATGTCACATATACCGATTTATCGCCAACTAATATTACAGAATTATTTCCAAATTATTCATTCTCAGAGTTCTTACAAATAGTCTCAATAATCAAATTATATATATATATATATA
>JAPMOQ010041001.1:1039574-1061357 GCA_026543055.1 Argiope trifasciata | reverse complement strand
GCAACTGAACCGATCATTGACTGGAAATGGTTATGTTCAGCTGCTTGCAGATCACTTGCAGCCATTCATGGACTTCACGTACCCACACAACGATGGGATTTTTATGGATGACAATGCGCCATGTCACCGGGCCAGAACTGTTCGCGATTGGTTTGAAGAACATTCCGGACAATTCCAGCGCATGATCTGGCCACCTAGATCGCCCGATATGAATCCCATCGAGCATTTATGGGACATCATCGAAAGGTCCGTTCGTGCCCAAAACTCTTGCACCATCCACACTTTCACAATTATGGACGTCTATACAGACAGCATGGCTCAATATTCCTGCAGAGGACTTCCAACGACTTGTGGACTCCGTGACACGTCGAGTTGTTGCACTTCGCCGGGCAAAAGTAGGACAGACACGATGTTAACAGTCATCCCATGACTTTTGTCGCTTCATCGGAAGAATATATATATATATGTGTATACTAAATGTGGTTCATACCCAGACTTTTTTTAATGTTTTCACTCAGCGTTTTCAAAATCAATACAATATAAAGCTCATTGTTATTCTATGACTGCTTTACGATTCCAGAATAAAACTTTAATGATATACAATAAGAAACACTTATAAATCCTACTATTGTTATCTTTCGTTTGTAGAGTATCAACTTTCCATTTGTTTTCCTAAGCTTCTTCATTCGAAAACATTTCGTATCGTTGAATACTTTCATTCGAGGATAACCTCCTCTGAGACGGATTTCAGAAAGAGAGAGCTTTATAGAAACCCTATAAAGCTCTCTCCTTGTAATAAAAAGTTTCTTTTACAGATTCTATGCTAAAGTAGTGGCAAATAGTTGATACTAAGTATTTCGAATTTCTAAAATCGAAGTCGCATTTCTACAGATAGAGTGCCTGGAGAAATCTTTAAATACTATGCACCTTTAAAATAATGTTTTTTTTTTTTTTTTTTTTTTGAGAAACAGACGAGATAGAAGTTTCAAAATACTGATATACTTACGAATGAAATGGTACGCATCTGTTTCGTTTTTATGTAATTATTTAAAGATATGTCGTACATGAATGTGAAGTATATCGTTGACATAACGAATTAACAAATTATTCTTATAATCAGCCGTACATCCATTGGTATAGAAATTAAAAGGAGTTCAGAAACTTTATAAACTTAAATATTCCATAAAGAAACATTCAATTTATATTGTTCTAAATTCATTTAATTTATATTGCATCGTTTAAATAATGTTTCTTTTTAAAAAAAAAACAGATAATGAGTTAAAAGTTTCAAAACACTCATATATAGAAGAATGAAATGGTACGCATCTGTTTCGTTTTTATGTAATTATTTAAAGATATGTCGTACATGAATATGAAGTATATCGTTGATATAAAGGATTTTAACACTCTTATAATCAATAGTACATCCATAGGTATTCAGAAATTTCAGAAGAGTTCAGAAATTTTATAAAGAAATATTCCATAAAGAATTATTTAATTTATATTATTCTAGTGTCAACTATTAATTTAAAAAAACAACGCTTTCAATATTTCATTGATTTTTACTAATTATTTTCAGTTTTAAATATTATATTAAATGCGCAAATGCATTGGTGAGTTTATTATTATTATTATTTGTTTCCGTTTGTAGGTAGATTCCTATAGGAAGACTGTCTATTGCAAGGATTCTTATGACAAGACATCGGTAATTTTTCTTCAGTTCTTTACCGATTATACTTCCTCAAACTCAAAACCATTCTTCTTTCAAAAGTGTGTGTGTGTAAACATGTTTGATACATTCTCACCTAACAAAGCATTATGCGCCAAGTTGGTAGCCTTAAGTCTAACAATCTGGTCTATAGAGAGCTAACACATTAATATGGATATCGATTACAAGCAAAGAATACTAGCAGCCTTTGGTGACCAGTTTCCTCGCCTAGATTATTGGGTTCTCAGGCTGTTAACAATTAATATGAGATGAATTTATTTAAAAATCATTTCAGCTTGTATTTTGATGCGAATAAAATACATGAATACAATTGAAACAGTTTACCGATTTTCAGAATGTATAATATTACGAAATAAAAACGGAAGTGAAAAATCTACAACGGATTGAGTAATTGGCAAAAGAACGTGCTTCAATGTTTCGACGGGGAGTTTGAATGTCATTATAGCATTTAAAAAACATTGTTTCAGATAGTGCATCTAATTGAATTGAAAATATCATCAAAGTTAAATGAAAAATTGTACGAAAATGAAATTTATGTAGTTAAAAAGGTGATTTTTTTTATATAAATTTTAAAATAATATAAAAAAAACTTTATTATTTTTTTAAAGATATGAGTATCGATTTATGTAGGCAAATTATAACGATTCCTGTTAGACTTAATATTAAGTTTACACGGACTTCAAAATTAAAAGATTTTGGAATGATTTTTTGCCAAATATAATCACAATTTTGTATTGTAATTTTAAAAGCCATTTGTTAGCCTTTTTACTATACACTCAGGGCTGTAGTCTTTCAGAGAGCTGTTGGAGATTGGCTTGATTTTTACTTGCTTGGTGAGAAACCTTACATTAATCTTAACACTTTTACTTATCTTGCAAACCCCCAGGGGCGCACCCCGTAATGGAGGATGATATGCTTCCGGTATGGTGATTGGATCTCGCCAACCCGTGGGTACAATAATTGGTGGGGTCTGACCCTCCCATCGATGACGGGACGTGCTCCCTACTGGGAAGGCTGTACCGTGGCCGGTGATGGCCCTGAGGGCTCAACCTCAGCTCCAACCAGTGTTGCTGTAGCGGCGGTCGTCATTCAGTCTTGCGAAGTTAATCCGTGTGCCTTCGTGGAGGGTCAGAAGTCAGTTATATGACTTACATATTTAGCAGCGGTTAAGCTTATATTTGCGCTTGATTGAACTTTTTGTTTTAAGTCTGTTTCTTTAATTCTTATCTCTCACTGTATGTCCTCTTTGGTGATATGGAGAAATATTTTCAAAATACTTCTGATAAAATTTTGGGGCTATATTAATTAGCTAAATGAAGTGTTTGATTCTATACAGCTGTAAAAATGCTCGAAATAGAATCTGAAAATCGTTTGATATTTTGTTTATATTTGATTGTTGCCATTCAGCAATTAGTAATAAGCTAGATTCCTCTGCCACGTATTTATATGAACAGATTTTGTGATCATAAAATATAAAAGAAATATTTACTTGAAGAGATACAAATAAACTCATATTTAAGTAAGCATAATATGAGAATTTTAAAATATCTGATTAATAAATAGATGGCTTTGTTCTGTCAATAATTTTGTCGAATGGAGATTTGTAGTCGAATTCTTCAGAAGCCTTCAAATAAAGTTACAGTTTCTCTCATGTAAAACTTTTCCTGGTGAATAAAAAAATACTTTGATAATATTTTATTCTGAAATACATATAAAGAGAAGTATTTTTCAAACTTGAAATGCATTTACCAATATTTTATGATACGATCTCTTCAATCCGATGGACTGGTTTTCTTCCAGCTTATCTGAAATGGACATAAGGATTTGAAAAATTCTATTTTTATGAGCGATTCTTCTGTTTTTATATCGGAAAAAAAATAATAAATCATTTTTATCTTACCAATATTTTTCATCGTAAAACAGTTTTACCCTAAAAAATTTTGTATTCCCACTGAAAAAAATTTAAAAAATAATCTCAACATGGCTGGAGAAGGTCTATCGTAATTTTATTTATTGAAAGGAATCACTTATATTTCTCATATTCTTTCCATCTGCCATTTGTTTAAAGTTTATGATCGAGATCTTAAAGAAAAAAAAGATTTATTTCATTTCTTCCTTTATATTAATATTCTACCAAGAGACCAAATAAACTGTTTCTGAAATTTATGTTCGTGGTTTCGAAAGAAATGCAGAAATTGAAACAGTTACAGAAACTCTACGTAACTGATTTCTCTTGTCCATTCTAGATTTTATTCTGCACATCATATAATCCTGTTCTTTTATCATACACTTTCATTTATCTCGCCATATTTCATATATGCATAGCTAATACTTAGAAATTAGTTTTTTTACTAACTTTCTCATGCGTTAAGATTTTGTAAGTATAAACACATGTGTTTATACTTTTATTTGTTCTGGAAGACAATCCGTTACTTAAAGATTATAAGATATTTGTTTTCAGTTAATTAATCAATGGAATTAAATTTTCTATCCATGAGTTGCGCCATCGTCCTGTGAAAATAACACAAAATAGGTTTAAATTCTGGCGTCTGGTTTATAATTTTAATTTTGAATTTGAAGTAATTTAATTTTAACGATAATTTTGAAGTCTTTCGAGTGATGTTATACGAGCCCTGATATGGGAGACGTCTCTCTGATGCATGGGAGACGCATAGGAAATGAGAGGCCATAGAAGAGTCTAACAAATCTATGAAAAGTTGTGTTTTGTAAGCAAAAGTTTGAATTTGAACTTGGACAAAGCATGCGATGTAAATAAATCATTAGTTAGCGTGTTATAAATAGTTTTAGTGAATGAATGAATATTTTCAACAGTCCAAGGCAACATTAATAACCTTTCTCCAAGCTTATAATTTTTTATGGGAGTCTCGCAAAGCTCCTACTTCAAGATTTTTCACATGACAATTTTCTTGACAAACCACGACATGTCTTTGAATCACTTATCCGTCACATTCATCTTGAAGTTTTTTGAATGATGTCATACGACTCCTGGAGACGATCCTCCAGATGGGAGATGCATATGAATTGAGAGGCCAAAGCATAGTCTTATAAATCTATGAAAAGTTGAGTTCTGTAAGCAAAAGATGGAATCTGTCAAAGCATGCAATGATAATAAATCATTAGTTTGCGTATTATAAATAGTTTTAGAGAATGAAGGAATATTTTCAACAGTCAAAGGCAACATTAATAATCTTTCTCCAAGCTTATAATTTCTTATGGGAGTCTCGTAAAGTTGCAACTTCAATATTTTTTTACTTGACAATATTCTTGACAAAACATGACAAGTCTTTAATTCACCTATGCATCACATTCTGATGTCTTTCAAATGATACTATACGAGCCCTGACAACAGTCGTTCAGATGGGAGATGACTATGCTATGGTCTCTCATTTCATGTGCTTACAAATGTACGAAATGCTGAGTACTGTAAGCAAAAGTTAGAATTTGTCAAGGCTTGCGATAATAATAAATAATTCGTTCGAGTATAATAAGCAGCTTTAGTGAATCAATGAATATTTTCATTGGTCAAAGGCGACATTAATAATCCTTCTTCTTTAAACCGACGATGCCATTTTAGAGTCACGTATTCGTTTCTGTTTTTGATTAAACTGAAAAGTGTTTGATTGTGTCAAGTGATATCATATTAGAATATCAATGAAGACATAATTAACTCAATAATTTAGAGTAAATAATGATTTTAAAAAGAAATACTTCTATTTTTTTTCAGTAATTAATCGAATTTCTTCCGAAAAATAATTATTTAATTCTGATGGATTCAATCAGAGAGCGTTTTCATCAGCAATTATGCATTCCATTGCAGTTTTCATTTCATGGTTATTAAGCTTCATCAATTTTCCAAATCCGTCCATAAATGGATATTTGTAGCTAATGAAGCGGATTCACGAATAATTATCAAAGTCTGACTGCATTATGATTCAGAAATCGTAACATATTTCTTTGCATGTAGTTTCGAAATAGGGATCTAAGTTTTCAAAAGAATTTTGGAGTCTTCAATGTAAAATTATAAAAATACAAAGTAACAACCAAAGTTTTCAACTTAATTCAAGATTTATAGTCATTTATTTGCTAGTACTCCCTTTTTTTTTTAAAAAAAGTATTTTTTCTATTTTTATTCTTTTCTTTTTTTCTAATGTACCCATTTTAAGTATATAGAAAGAATGTATTGAATTCAGTGGCGGATTTCCGCTTACTGTACCTCGTGTCTCGAGGTGTAGAGAGACCTCAAAATCGACTTAGATGTGTATCATAGAGCTAAACAGAAGGTAAATTCAATTATTCAAGTCACTCTTTCGGAATGATTCCCAGAATTTTCAACTTTTATTTTTTCACAGAAGAAAAACTGTTCTATAAAAGTGTTAAGGAAAACGAAGAGTGTTAAGTGAAATTCTTTCGGATTTAAGATTTTGATGTCTACACATACTAAGCCTACCTCTTTGAGTTAGAAAAATATTTTTTAGAAGTTACATCTCTCTTTGAACATAATAACTGCAAAGCACTAGATGAAAACACCCAAAGAAACAGATGGATGAGATTTGGTGTGTAATATTTATAATAAAGTTGTTTAAAAAATAATTTAATTTAAATAACTTATTATACACTGACGGAAAAATAATCCCAACACTAAGAAAAAAGTATTGTACAGTAATGCAATTTTAAGAATACATTTGTCTAGGTAACATATTTAATTGATTAAAGTTTCAAGATCACAGGTAGAGCCATTGGCGAGAGGAGCCATTTCAAATGGGAAATGTTGGTACATTAGTAACCTGTGTAACCGCCAGAATTTTGAATGCAAGCATGCAAACGTGCATGCATTGTGTCGCACAGGTGTCGGATATCAGTTTGTAGGATGGAATTCCATGCCTGTTGCACTTGGGTGGTCAATGCAGGGACGGTTAATGCTGGTTGTGGATGACGCTGAAGTAGTCGTCCAATGATGTCCCATACGTGCTTGATTGGAGAAAGATCTGGTGATCTAGCAGGCCAAGGCAACATGTCGACACTCTGTAGTGCAAGTTGGGTTACAACAGCGGTATGAGGGCGAGCGTTATCCTGTTGGAAAACACCCCCTTGAATGCTGTTCATGAATGGCAGCACAACAGGTTGTATCACTAGACTGACGTACAAATTTGCAGTCAGGGTGCGTGGGATAACCACGAGAGTGCATACGAAATTGCTCCCCAAACCATGACTCCAGGAGTAGGCCCTGTGTGTCTAGGCCGCGGAAAGGTCACTAGCAGGCGTTCACCTGGCCTCCTTCTAACCAACAAACGGCTATCACTGCGACCAGGGCAAAACCGGCTTTCATCAGAAAACACAACAGATCTCCACTCCGTCCTCCAATGAGCTCTAGCTTGACACCACTCACGTCGCAAACGGCAGTGGTTTGGAGTTAATGGAATGCACTGTACAGGGCGTCTGGCTCAGAGCTGTCCTTGAAGTAACCGATTTGTAACAGTTTGTTGTGTCACTGTAGTGCCAACTGCAGCTCGAATTTCAGCTGCAGACGCAGTACGATCAGCCACAGCCATACGCCGAATACGACGGTCTTCCCTCTCAGTAGTACCACATGGCCGCCCGGAACCTGGTCTTCTTGAGGCAGTACCTTCCCTTGACCACTGCCGCCAATACTCATGCACAATGGATACATTCCTGCCAAGTCTTCTCGTAGCCCTACAACACGACCTCGTTCAAACTCAGTGAGCTGTTGATAATGGCTTCGTCTTCTCAGAGGCATCTTTGACTAACTTTAACCCACTACGTCAAATCTTCACTGTAAATAACGATCACGAACCTTACAGCGCTTATTTAAAGCAAACCCCATTTGCATGTTCATAGTGTCGCTACTAGCGCCACACTTACGCGCGTAGCTCGAAATTTGAATCGACGTCATCTTTCAGATGTATAAACACGCCTACCAAATTTCGTTTATCTAGCACAGCTCCTTCCTAGTATTGGGATTTTTTTCCATCAGTGTATATCTCATGTCGAATTTTTCGACAACTGTAATATTTTCTTTTAGTATATTTAGCAGGCCTAAGAAATTTTGTTATAGAAATTTTTTTCATCAACTTAAAATTTCAAAGTATTTTTTAAAAATGATAAATAAAATTTGTATAAAAATGTTTCTTCTAAAATATATTTTAAAAGTATCCCCTGCTATTGTGTTTATTTTAGCAAACTTTCGTTATTTTTCTTTGCTCAACTGCGACTAAGTAATGCGAGAAAACAACAACAAACTTTTTTCGAAGCTTTATTTCTAAATAAAAGTAATTAATCTAGTTAATTCCTTGTTTTTTTACTCCCTAAAAATATTTGTATTTACATAAACAGGGCGGTAATAATGAACCTTCCCCTATAAAAGCATCCTACAACGCAAACGGAAGGACAGATTGAAGTAAAATTTAGTATAAAGACTATACAGAAGATGCGCTCCCGGAATTTTGAAAAAGAAGTTTTAGTTCCAAAACATTCAGCAGAGTGCGCCTTTTCCAGGAGAATAATTTTAACACAATAAACGACCAAAATGGAATACAGGAATTATTTTAATATTTATTGACAAGTTTCTGATCACCTTGTCACAGAACCACATTAAATAAAGACAATGAAAATATAACATTTCGCTGTTCGAGAAAAAAGGTTTAGTTTGCAGAACAGAATGTACTGCATCTTTTTCCGGATGTACTGATGTCGGAAATAAGAAACTTGGCCAGACATTCTCTGTACACTTAGGTGGTTATCATATACAGGCGTACACATTTCATCATCATCTCAAAGATATTATATCCCATCTTCAGTGTGTCGATTTTAATGTCCTTTTCAAAATGGCTTCAATCTTGATAGAAAAAACTGAGCTAATAACTTTACTAGGCACTCTTTTTTTATAGGGGAAGTTTTATTTTAACCAACAGGTTAAATTAAAACTTCTCCTATAAACAACCTCATACAACTCAAACGGGTGAACGACTTGCAGCAAAATTTGTAATATAGACTATACACGAGAGGCGCTCAAGGAATTTCGAGAAAAAAAAAATAGTTCTAAAATATCCACCAGAGGGCTCCTTTTTTAGAGAAAAATGGAATTTAACACAATAAACGACCAAAATGGGATACAGAAAAAATATTACCATTTATTGATTAGTTTCTTATCACCTTGCCATTGAAGTACATTCAGTAACGGTAAGGAAGAAATAACAGTGCACTGTTTGAGAAAAAAAAAACTGTTTAGTTTGCAGAACAAAATGTACATCTTTTTCATGATATATTGACGTCGAGGATGTGGCACTTGACCAGATATACGACATAATCTGTACACCTAGGTGATTGTACACAAAAATACAAATTTTATCATCATCTCAAAGATACTATGTTCCAACTTTTGTGTGTTGATTATAATTTCTGGTTCAAAATGCTTTAATCTTGATAAAAACCACTGAACTAAAAACTTTTCTAGGCACTCTTTTGTTATGTACAGAGTGGTTAGAAACAACTGAGCTAATATCTTTATTAGGTACTCTTTTTTTATGTACAGAGGAGTTAAAATAAAGCTTCCCCTATAAACAGCATCATACAAGACAAACAGGCGAACGAATTGCAGCAAAATTTGGTATATAGACTATACACTATTAACATTTATACACTTGTTTCTGATCATCTTGTCATCGAAGCACATTAAGTAACGGTAAGAAAAAAAATAATAGAACACTGTTTCATGAAAACAGTTGGGTTTGCAGAAACAAGAACATATTAGGACGAAACTGCACAAGAGGAGTAGTTGTTAATCGTGTACAGGACGATGTAGTAAAAGGTCCTCCATGTGACCATCCTCATTCACCTGCAAAATTTTAAGTTGTTGAACAGTGTGTTTGACAGCAGATCGTAACTGATCAGTTGTGATACTTCGCACATGAAACATTATGGAGTTCTTTAAGTCATTCAGCGTCGCAACAAGATATCGTCATCATTAAAGCTCGAAAACATTGACATAAAACTTGACAACGACTGCAAATGTTTCTGATTCTAACCCATTTTGCATAAAGCTCAACATTTTTTCTCTTAGAATTGACAGATTTTTTCTCCGTTTTACATTCTCATAATTCTTGTTCTGGATTACTAATATTGTTTCTGTATTCTGTTTTGGTCGTTTATTATGTTAAATTTAATATTTTTCCTGCCATCTAGTGACCATTTTGGAACTTTTTTTCTCGAAATTCTGTGATCGTATCTCTTGTATAGCCTATTTACCAAATTTCGCTCCAATCTGTTCATACGTTTCCATTGTACGATGATATGCATTGTAAGATAATTCATTGTAGGGGAAGTTTAATTATAACCACCCAGTAGATAAAAGTGTTTGCTGTAAAATATATACAAAAGTAATATCCCTGCTATCGTATTTAGTTTAGCAAACTTTTGTGATTTTTCTTCGCTCAGTTGCAACTCATTAATACGAGAAAACAATCGAAAATATTTAATTTGAAGCTTTATTCTCCGTTAAAAACAATTAAAAGTCAGTAATTTCTTTTTGAAATCTTTTCTACATCTTATAAAATAATCTTGTTTTTATTTTATTGATTATTAAATAAATTATTCAATACTATCAGAAGTAAAATCTGTTAAGAAGAATGATATTTCAATGTAATATACTATCTATTCCCCGGCTACAAAACACCAGTCATTACAGCTTAATTACCTATTATAAACTATTCCTTGTCGGTTGTCGGGTTGTGTCGTGTGTGTGAGCTAGAAGTCAGACTTCTGCCCTCTGGGTGCTCAGGGGTCTTTACCCTCAGAAGCTACTGCACCCCCTTTCCGTGAAAAACACGGACACGACAACAACAAACTATTCCTTTTATAGTTTTTTTAAATATAAATGTGAATATCTATACTATTCCTATCAGTAGCCAGTAACACATTATTTTTGTTACACCCCCAATCTTTTATCATTCTACAAAAACTTCTTCAGCATAACGAGTTTCAAAAATAATCATTGACAACATACACATTAACAAAAAGAAAGGATTTAAAATACTTTTTAATGAAAAGGATCAGATAACGAATTAAAAATACAATATACGGAATATCTGCGAATGCAAAAGATATTATCACTGTTGCCATTACACAAAACAAACATCTTGACATTTTAATGAAAAAGTTTATTCTGCTTGTCGCTTCAATAATGAGGAGTAAACAAGAAAATTTTGCTCTCTAAACTTCTAAAAGAACAGAAAGCAATTTCATTTTGTATCTTTGAGAAAAACAATTGAGATAAGAGTAGTTTACCAATAAAAACACTTCACAGGAGATGTCTCTGAAATTGAATTGTTTTTTTGTTGTTGTTGTTCTTGTTGTTCAGCTTTGATGCCAGTCTCTTCTTCTCTTTGTTCTGCGATATTATAACAAAACATTTTGAAAGCTTTTATACTATCAACATAAAAAGGATAATAATTGATTTTGAAACATGTATATTTTTAAAATGAAAAGAAAAAAAATTAAACTGTAGACAGTGTATTTTAAAAATGCAAGAATTTTACAATAGTCTCACATGGATACTAATACCATAAAACAATGAATTTTTGAAATCCTTTTTAATGTCAAAAACCGGGATGCATAGGAATTTTCGAGGAATATTCTAGAAATTATTCCTCATTACAGAAACATTAAGGCTAATGTTTGTGCGTGTGTTGCCATCATAAATCCAAAGGTATAAAAAAAAGTATCTCAAAGTGATACCGAAACTTATAACAGAATGTACATGATTAAGAAAAAGAATTTTTTTGATTCTCTCTAGTGGCTAAAGTCTCTTACTGTATTTTGCAAAACTTTTTAGATCGGTTTCGTTATGGTTTGATGACCGTTTTCGCTAATTGAGTGATTTTATAGTTTCTTCCGAGCAAAATAGCAATAACCACTACAGATTCTTTTAAAAAAAAGTAACTGTTCCCATTTATTGTAACTGTCAAGATACTGCTTCAAATAATAGTCATTTTTTCATGATGATCTTCAACAGGTACGGTATGCAAATTTAATTTGAGTAATCTCAGAATTTTATGGAAATTTCTTATATCAAAACCTTTTACTATAAAAATCACATGTTTAAGAAAAGGCCATTTCTTAACAGATGCCTTTTAGGTATATTTTCTTGTGAGAAAAACGCCTTTTGGTACCCTTTCTTTTTAAAAGAACTGTGCCTTTTTAATGCAATGTTTTAAAAAACCAAATCAATTGCCGCCTTGCATTGGTAACAAAAGAGCGCTATCTGATTCACCACCATAATGAAACGATAAGTTTAGTACATTGTCTTGTTAACAAAATTATACCTTTATGCTTATTATTTTATTAGTAGAACAATATTATTTGTCAAACAATCTTGTTAAAAAACGATGACAATTGCTATACCATTTGATAATGAAACGATAATTTTGAAACATTATCCTGTCGACAAAATTATGATTTCAGGCATATTATCTTATTTATAGCCCAGTGCGATTTATCACACTGTCTTGTTAACAAAACAAATCTATCTTATGCACCGTCTTGTTAACGAAGCGAGGTATTTATGCTTAACATTTGTTAACAAAAATATGCCTTTTGGTTTATTATCTTATTAATAGTACAATGTCTTGTTAATAAAAAACTGCTTACTGATGCATCGTCTTATTAACGGAACGATACTTTTGACATAAATTTGTTAACAAAACTATGCGTTTTGGTGCATAGTCTTAAGGACAAAACAATGTTATTTGACATATTATCTTGTTTATAAAATGCCATATGTACATTGTATTATCAAGAATGTAAGTCATAAGTTGCAATAAAATTCCTTTATTGCCTGTTATTGGCCTCGCATAGGACAAGGCGTACATATTTTAATCGTACAGCATATTCTAATATACTTGTCAAGAAATTGAAGAATTTGAAATAAAAGTATGAAATTTCTGTTATTTTTTATATAAGTAATCTCTCGTGTTAGTTAAATAATTAAAAAAAATGTGTATCATTCCATTCTGAATTTTATTTTTTGTCATACGTTTCCTCTCTCATAGTTTTCATGTAGCTAGTCAAACAAATATTAACTTCTAAAAATGACTGGAATTTCTGTAAAAGTTTAAGTAATACGTGCGTTGGTTTAAAATGCAATTTTTTATGATATTGTAGGCTCGTAGAAAAGCTTTTTTTAATGTTTAATTTTTCAATTTCATATTATTGGTCGGAGAATCGAATCGAATTTTAACACCTGGCTGCGCAAGTTTCATTAAATTCAGCTCACTCGTGTTTGTTTAGTTTTAAATCAAACATCCAATCACACAGACAAACTAACAGAGTTCGCAAACTTTTTTATGGCTCTGATATAAAATTTTTTGCAGCTGATTTGAAAAATTCCAGGTTCAGAAATTATTGAGCCATAAATTAGTAATTGTGATTGCAATTCTTACTCAGGACAAAAATATAATGCATAGGCAACAAAAATAATTTTTTTATACTTTTGATTGTATTCTAATTTAAAAACTTTCCGCTTTACTAAAGTGATGTGGCTGAAAATGAAACTATGATTCTTATGCCTTATGGAAAGGTCATTTTCACATTTATACATGATTAGTATCTCAATGTATACAATGATAAATAATTCAATAACTCTGGTTTTTTGTTTATGCAGTTTTGCAGTTTTTATTTTGTTTATTAAGCGTTTTAACTCCTTCCAGTAAAATGACGAGCATTGCTCGTCATTGTGTTTTCATACCATAGAGCACAATGACGAGCTATACTCGTCACACGACTAAAGTTACTGTTAAATATGATAATAAATTCCGTTTTAAATTTCTAGCGCAATATATTTGGCAAAACTTTTGTCACTTATGCTGATATCATAGATCTCTATCGTATTATTTACCGTTAGTTTATCTTGGTACAAGTTACGACGAAATTGCTGTAAGTGAGTGGATTTCATTCTTTAAAGCAGTTAGCGTTCACATCTTTTTTACTAAAGAAAAAACATGTGCTGTGAAGTAAACGCAGCAACTAATAAGAATTGTGCACATCATGAAGATCAAAATCATTGGAATGATTCGGAAAGAAACATCTGGAAATCTGAAGAAATACGCATACATATACCTGATACAGATAATGAAATGCATAATAGTAAAATATTACCAAGAAATCGTAAACATGTTGACTAATACGTGATTTCGGTAAATGCTATGGAATCGTAGGCACATCATCAGAATGGATTTGATAATGTGTTAGAAGGAAAGATAATTTACGAGAGTGTCTGGCTCAAAAGGTAAAACGATTGGCAAATCCAAAATCATTAGAGATTTTTGAAGAGGTATTTAATATGAACTTACAAATAACTGTAATATCCTTGTTAATAACAAAATTTTAATAAACAATATGTAAAAATTAGGAAATAAACTAAGTTTTCTTAAATAAAAAATAAATGGCAATTTCGCGCACGTTTCTTTATTAAATCTTACTGGAAAGAGTTAAAATGCCATTAGAAACAATGACGTGTATATTTCCTATAAAAATGTTTTAATATTTTTGACATATGATGGAATGAAAGGAATGCAGTAGAATTCTTACATTTTTATACATCGCCGATCGAAATCTGATCTATACTTATAATAAAGAGTAAAACTGTGTGTTGTATACTTATGTGTATGTTGTATACTTATAATACTGTGTGTTGGCGCTCTACAGACCATACCGTTGGAGCTACAGCTACCAAATTTGGTACATGTATACCTTGGAGGTCGGGAATGTGCACCTCGGAGCCCTTTTTACGAATTTTTAATTATAATTCGAATTAATTAAAATTTAAGCGAAATTTCAACGTTTTTCTGCTATAACTTCCGAAAATATGATTGCACAAACATGATTTTTATATCAATTTAAAGATTAAAAAATTAGCTTTTTAATGGTATCAGTGTTTTGATGTATAACTTAAATAACTTAAGCTTCTATTTTTAACGAATTTTTAAAGAAATATTTCAATCACGTTTTTATCACGTGACTGAATAAAATAAAAGAATGCCGGAAGTTCGAATAAAAAAAAACTATCATCGCAAAATAAATCTAAAGAAATGCAACTTTTAGCTCGTGACTGGATAAAATAAAATAAATATAAAATGTGATATTTTCTAAAAAAATAAATGCAAAGCAACGGATTCTATGATCGTTTGCAATATTTTAAACATTAATTGAATAAATTATCTTTATTTATACAAGATATGCATTCAAATTCCTTTCCAATGGCCAATTTGTAAAATATTATTAATAGGCATATATATTGTTTAATACTATTAATTTGATCTAAATGAAGTAAATAATTGCTTTTTATGTAGTTTAAGTCAAACAATGCATTTATGAATAGTGAGTTTTAGATTTCTTCATACTTTGCTCTGTGAACCAAATTTTACAAAATATTTTTATTAATATTTTAAATAAAAGTTGCTACATCAATCAGTCTTCTAAATCAATCATTAAAACGGACTGATTTATAAAATTAAAGAATATTATTAGGAAAACGTGTTCTTTTAGAGCTTTCCGTCCATCATCTTAAAGACAATATTAATTTCAAGCCAATCAATGCCCGGAATTACTTCAAGGCTAATGAATATGCGATTTAATGGAAAATTTTAGAACGCATTACTCATGGCGAACCAGCTGGTCGCCAAAGGCGGCTAGTATTTAATAAATTAATTAACAATTAATAGTCAATTTTAATTAGTTTAAATTCAATGCGAAAGGTAGAAAGATGAAAGATTTCACACATATATAGGCTAGTGTCTATAAAATATATATGTAAGTGTATGTAAAATATATACTTTTTAGATTTTCCAAGTTGTATGACATTTATTTTTAAAACTTTTTGCTATCAGCACATTAAAATGAAAATATAACCACTATAATTACTAAGCAAATACTCACATATTCTGCTTATTTTTGAATGGCTTTATTCAAAATTATTTATTTTTTGACTGATTGTTTTGTGGTTAGGAATTTGAAAATTATCGCAATACAACAAGTAAACAATTTTGCTGTTAAATAAATTTTCTCAAAAATTTCTTCCATATTCTTGTATGGAATCGGCATACAAAAGTCACGAAATATTAACAATAAGTGTGAATTAAGCATTTATACTGAATATATTCGTGACAATTTTGGCGAGGAGTTTGGCGACCATAACATGACACTAAAAACTAAAGTTATTAATTAAATTACCTAAACTATCTGAAAACTAAATTTGAGTTTCAGAAGAGTTTTCTCCAACTGATTAGAACGAAAATTGTCATTATACTATACTTGAAGTCATAAAATCAAAATTAATATGTTTTAAATTAATTAATATCAAAAGTTAATATTAAAATTAATATGTTTAAATCCTTGCATTTTTTAATTTTCACTTTCATGTACAGTACAACAGATGGTCAGCATCTTATAAATTTAGTTCAAAAATTTGATGGATGTTAAATCTGTGTACCGAATATCATTATAAATGTTGAATCTGTTCATTAAATTTTAATCATCCAACTCAATTTGTTCAATTTATCGTATTAACTAATTGAACAGCCGTACATGCAGGCTTTGTTGAAAATGTATTTGAGTAATTTTTGTCACAAATAGATGGACATTCTGTATTTTTGTCACAACAGAAACCAATTTCTTTGATTATTTGAATATTTTTCTATACTAGGTATATGAGAAAGCAAAAACAAATACTTTAAGATGCAAACATTTTTCTACTGTTTTATTATTAAAATCAATCATTCATTCTATATGCCCTAAATTTTCCCAGATATTGCGTTTTATTTGTGAAAAAATAACTTATTACACAGTAAATTTGGTTGGTTTTCATTGTCGGGAAAGTCCCAGTTCCCTTAAAAAGTGGAAAATAGCAGTCACAGCACTTTTTGATATAGAAAAATTTTAGTAGTATACTATACAGCAGAAAATAAATTTTTTTTATCCAAAAAGCCAAATACAGAAAAATTTTAATGGTTAAAAATCGACAATTATACGGCAGCGTCATTAAAAAAATGATTAAAAAACTATACGACAAAACAAATATAAAAAAAAAACATTCCACTTGTTATACAATTTTCAGTACTACAAGCTTTCGAGACTTGGCATTAATCTTAAGGTTTATAATTTTGTTTTTGATATTTTAGTGTTTTTATAAAATTATGCTTTTTTAAATAATTTTATTTAATATTTATTTGTTTATAGGCTACATGTGACAAATTTCCATTACATTGTCCTTTTCACTCACACAAGAATGTATTTTATGTCTTGTGCGCTTATAAAATCGTGCATTTTAAAATATTTTTATTTTGTTTTTATTAATTAATAGAATACATGTAGTACATTTACATTACAGTACCCTTTTCCCTCATACACAGCATGTATTTTATATTTTAGAGTGCTTAAAAAATTGTGCGTTTTGAAATATTTTTATTAGTAAATAGGATACCTGTAATGCATTTACATTACAGTGCATTTTCCCTCAAAAACAGCATGTATTTGATATTTTAGTATGCTTATAAAATCATGCTTTTTAAAATATTTTTATTAGTTAAAAGGTTACCTGTAGTACATTTACTTAACAGTACCCTTTTCCTTCATACACGGAATGTATTTTATAGTTTAGTGTGCTTATAAAATCGTGCTTCTTAAGATATTTGTATGAATTAATAAGGTAACTGTAGTACAATTACAGTGCCATTTTTCCTCATACACGGCATGTATTTTATATTTTAGTGTGCCTTTAAAATATTTTTATCTTATTTTTATTAATATATTACCTTTGGCATATTTCCTTACATTACTTTTTTACCATATACAGCATGTATTCTAATTCAAAATAATTATATTAGCATGATATATTATTGATGATATATAAATCATATTTAACTTGGTTCTTTATTAAAGTTTCAGACATATTTTAACTAGGACTCCTTTTCTCATAAATCATAACATCTAACCAACAATAGAGAGAGGATTTATAGCCTCTTGAGCTTGAGAAACCGGACAGCTGCGACTGACCATTACACTTTAAATAACTCCTTGAATAGTTAGACGGTCATTTCCGCAGGCTTATTAGAGAACAAGAGACAGTCGCCCGTCATTGTGAATCATGACTTCCGTATCGATTTCTGATGAATCGTTTCGTATTGATATTTCATGCGAGTTTCGAAATTGGTACTTAACGCAAAATAAATTGAATCGGGTTGAATTTCATGGTTCAGAATCTGGTCTGGATTGCAATCATTCTTAAAATAATATTCATGTCAATAATATTGATTGCTTTTATTTCATTTTACTCTCGATAATATTTTAAGCAGATTTATATTCGGGAGTATTTAATTTATACTTATATTTTGTTTTCTATGAACTGTCAAAAAGATACAAATTAGTTCAAACTCAAAAATTAACTCATGACCATAACCCAGTAAAGCCTAATTCAAAAAATCAGAAAAATATTTTAAGGTCAATTATTATAATCTGTAAATAACAAAATACTTCCAAAACGTCGAAGAAAAAGTAAAGAAACCTTAGGCATCGATGAAATGTATTTAACCGTAAAAATGCATTGCTCATATTGGATTTGAATATTGAAATACATTGCAGATATTGTATTTGAATGTACAAAAAGATTGCAGAAATTATATTTGAATATATAAATACATTGCAGTAGTTGTATTTGAATATATAAATTCATACTGTTCGCGTGGAAATTTTCATGTATATAAACGAAAAACTATCAAATAATGACAAATAAAAAAAATTAAACCTAACCTAAAAACGATGCATTTAAAAGTATAAGCATATACGAAAAATATATAACATAACTACAATTTAATAACAAAAACACACAACTGAGGTAAAACAACAAATTAATTTGAATACTCAAAATAAAATAAAACAGCAAATCAAGTCCAATCAAATCCATTTTATTTATGAAACGAGACTGAAATAGCTTCAATAGGATTATACACATAATTTTTAAAATTTTAATTTGAATGAAAACACATTTGCCAACAATAAAGTGCGAACTTTCAACACCAATTGGACACACATCCAATAGGCGAACGCACACGTCTGACTTTCCTACGCTAGCTGGGGTAACGCAATGCAGATTAGAAACTTTTTATTTCCGTTATTCTGTTTTCTTTTCATTTAAAAGTACTTCAGAATAAATCCGAAAGAACGATTCATTTACAACATGTGATTTTAAATACATCAAACACAAAGAAAATAAATAGAATCGTTTGAAATAATCGGTCGAAATTCTCCTAAGCCTAATCTCATTTCTATTGGGGGGAAAAAACTGGAGCCTTACTTATCTTTGGAGGGATTTGACCTCAGCTTTTTGACGCGCAAGTTAGTTTTTAATTAATAAGAAATGAACCACTCAATGAACCGGAATAAAAAGTAGCCTATTTTCTATTCCTGACTATAATCTATCTTTGTGCTAAATTTCATCCAATTCCATTCAGCCGTTCAGCAGTCGACCACAACAAATCCTGCCGATACTGCTAGGTTCAGTGGTCTGCTGTATGCAAAAAGAAGAACAAGCCGTTCTAGCTTGATTCAGTCACAAACATCTATCCATCCATCCATACAACAAACTTTCATATTTATATTAGTATAGATTATTAATTATTTCTATTAACAATATACTTAAAAATAGTCATACGGAATGCATCTTGAAATCATGAGCGAATATTTAATAATGAATAATCGAAACTTTAATCAATCAACCTGGCATTCAACTCAGAAGTTTATGTAAGGACTATTATTTAATGTCAAAATACATGAAAAGCCGTTGTATATACATCAAAAATATATGGTTTGAGGTGATTTATAAAAGCGTTGATAGACTGGTTTTCTTATACTTAGCTAAAATGGATTTAAGAATATTTTTCTTTTCTTTGTAGAATGCAATAAATCAAATTTATTCCTCGAGTTTTTTTCTATGAACGCTGACTAGTTAATTTAGTCTGATGGATTATTTAACCTGAAGAAAAATACTGGGGAAAAATTAATCCCTATAAAGATATTATACGTTTAACTAACTTTTCCAATACTCAAATGACTAACTCGTATATAAAAATCGTCGTTTTCAATATTTTATCTTTGATTCAAAGTCAATTTCAATAATAATTAGTTTACTAATTCCTTAGTAAGGTAATTTGTAAATGTGAAATAAATTTATTATTCTACTACTTTTTTTACCATGCGTTACCTTCATGCACAAGAATGAAATCTATCTAATCTGCATTAAAATAATAATAAGCAATTTTAAGGTATCCGACTGCATTGAAAACACTGGCGACCAAATTGGCGATTTTTAAAAATATATATATTGTTTTTTCTTCTTTCCAAAACAGTTTATTTTTTCTTAAAAAAGGAAGGTCTAACATATTACCCAGGGGAATTTTAAACAAAACATATTTTACATCTAAAATTTGTCTTCAATTTTAATTTGCATAAAAATTATCAACCATTAACATGGTATCTCAAAAACCAATAAAAACATTTACATAAAAATTTCAGGCGTGTGCTTTAAATAATATGGACAATGAAATGAACCAAAAGTTTTATTGTTGGTGAAATACAGTTTCATTTTAGAAAAATTTAGTAGTGAATTTATGGAAAAAATGCATATATACGTATATATTTACTCTCAACTTCTTTGTATCTCCAAATTTTACTTAGATTTTGGTCCAGTTCATTCATAATTACATAATGAACAAAATGAGCTTCATAATTAACAAAATAAGCTTCATAATTAACAAAATAAGCTTCATAATTAACAAAATAAGCTAAGCAAAAAGGAATACAACCGAATCAAAACTATAACCAATCGAAAAAATAATTTAGATTCTTTTGTATTTTAGTTGTAGCTGCATTTGCGCTCGCCAAATACAATGATTGGTTTAAAAACAAGAACTTTTTTAATTCTTAAACTTGTTTGAATCCGTAATGATTTTTAGTTTCGATTCCGGTTTTGGTTTCCTTTCCGTGGTTAGTGCCGTTTCTGTTTCGTTTACATAATTCTATTAATTATAGTAATTTGGATTTTTTTCATTCATTGGTTCTATTTCATTCACCTTTCATTTTGTGAACTTTCAGCGTGTAATTCCGAATTGAGTTTTAATTTCGATTTCGACCTAGTTGGTTATGTTTTAATTTTTGTTGACACCAGGAAATAGGTTTTGATTGTTTTAATTATATATATATATATATATATATATATATATATTACCTGCCCTAAAGCTTTTGAATAATGAAATTTAAAAAAAATAAAATAGAATAACTATTATTTTTGCTTCTCCTTTATACACCATTCGATTTCAATGAATGTATTCATTTCCAATACGAAAATAAATATCATGATTTCTATCAGTTCTAATTAAACAAGACAGATATTTCAAACGATAATTCCAAAATTATTTCTTCTTCGGCAGCAACGCGCCGAGTACCAGCTAGTTCTTTTATAAATAAAAGATACAAACGTGTTTTAAAGCGCCAAATAAATCACCTGTTACATTACATACAAATGAAACAGTTACAGTTATTAAAAATTAACTGTAACTGTTAAATGAAATCTGAACATCAATTCTTCGCGTTATCACTATTCATGCTATTCGAAAATTTAAGAATGCACCAGTATTTTTTAATATATTCGCTTTCTGTTATCATTTCCCTTCGCTAAATTCTCGATATCTGGAATATTCGATTGCAAAATAAAGTAATAACATTGGAGAAATAAGTAATTTAGTTTCACGAAATCGAAATTGCATTTTTCGAAAATGCATTATTAAACCCGGGAAAAGTTTCTACGCGATAACAAATTTGATAAACAAGAAATGCAGAAAAAGTCAAAAGGAAATATTATTACATTTACTGTTTTAAAAGCAAACATTTTAATATTTTAAAAGAGAATCATTCAGTTCCTTTCACTTCTTTTTTTTCTTTTTTCATTATTTTTATAACGAAGGAAAAAATAA
>JAPMOQ010041001.1:1016939-1034574 GCA_026543055.1 Argiope trifasciata | reverse complement strand
GAGTGGCAAGCAAACTTTTGGAATCGGCCTATTTTGAACTGAAAAGAAAACCATAGTTTTTATAAATATTGACGGATGATGATGATTGCTCTTTGTGGCTGTGTCGTTGCCGAAGATTTTCCTCTAGGTATAACCCAAATGGAAGACCTCCAAGTTCCCATAACAAGTGATACCTCTGGGGGTATTGAATTAGGGATGAGTCGGTCTCTGATTTGGATCTAAATTCTAAATTGCGGATGGATGAATGAATGTATGAATGAGTTCGAGAGCCCCCTAAAAAGGATTGTGTCGTGTGTGTTCGAACAAAGTCGTATTTTCACCTAAACGGTGCTCGTCAACAACGAAGGGCCTACACTTCTGCCTTCATTCAAAATAGCTACTGTCATTCGGGCTTGATATGACCAAGTGGCATTAGACCGACCCGACACAAATGTGGATCAATTTGCTCTTAAAATCCATGGAAGCAGCATCATATCCTTACATAAAAAAATGAGACAGACTTTTATTTCAGATTTCCCAGGATATTTACAGGCTACATATAACAACCAGAAATACTTGGAAACGAATTCCTTATTCATGGCATTTAATATAAATATCTCCTTTGATGAAACTCGAAAAATCCAAAGCAGATTTGCAGATAATCTCCAAACAGTCATGAAAATCTCAAAAGAGATAAAAACAAACAAGACAAGTATGAAAAAAGATTTCAGACTCGCAAGTCTTGTAACTTTCATAAGAATCAAGTAAATACAAGACAGAATATAAGTACAATAGATATGTGACTAGCTTTGCTAGAACAAATAGGATTAGTACAGGTACCTGTATTGAACCTCATATAAAGCAGATTACTGAGATTTGAAAAAAGAATAGGTCTCTCAACCATAAAAGTATAAAAGTTGGTACATTTCTTCAAAGATCAAACCAAAAGTTACTTCCTTCGTAAAAAGTTTTGTTAAAAAGGTATTTTGATCAGAATTTGTGACAAGATTTCAAACAATTATCTGTACCGTATAGCTTAGCGACTTCATGCTGCAATTTCAGTGTGTCTGATAAACATTCATAACCAATAGAAGTGGTCTCTCAAAACTTTCTTGCATTCTCTTTAATAAAAGCGATATCCCATAAAAAGCATCTTGCATGGAATTGGTTTACAATAGTTAAGAAATATTATTATTAGGCGTAAATTTAGCATTTTCACTGGATCAATCGTGTTTTTAATGGGACTTCTTGCAATTAATCATTATTAGTAACCAAAAATCAATTTTTATTTTAGACATGTTTTTCCCAAATGATATTAGCATACAAAATTACACAAAACACAAAATTACATTAGTAATCCCAAAACCCCATGTAATGTTGAAAAACATGATTATTATCATGTTTGCACTTTCTATTATGGAGTTTACATTACTGTGTGTTACAGTCATGATTCCAAAAGTAGTTTTTTTAATTTCATGCAGAGATGTATATAGAAAAAAGTAATCAAAATGAGAATTTCAATTTAGTTTTTAATATTTATTTCATTTACTTCGTACATTTTTAGCATGCCAAAACCTAATATTGAAATTTTTTGGGAATAATTTTATCATTTTCGTTATAGTGTTTGGCATAATAATGGCATACATTTAATAAAATGCCTTTCTAAAATAGTGTCTGTCATTAAATAAATAAATATTTTAATAAACTGGAAATTCAAAACACTTTTTTAAATTTTTAACGTACTCAGACACATTTCTAATTATAAAATATGACTTCAAATCGAATCTAAAAAAACTTTATTTATGGAAAGGACTTTGGAAATTTTTGTTTCATATTTCGACTATTTCAGTGAGGAATGGCAATCTACTATTCGCTTTCTCTTTTTCAGAGAAATGTAAAATTTGCGAAAAACTATGCCAGATTGTTAAATCATTTTTAACTTTTAAGCAATTACACGTAAATGAACTCAGTTTTGTTCGAAATTGGAGTTCGATGATTTACTGCTTATTCCGGTTAGAAGCGATTAAATAAATATCGTGGCATGCATTCACACAGGAAAGCAGAAAATTCATTTAATTTAGTTATATTAACTTCCTGTTTTGAAGCAACTCTAAGGCTATGCAGAAACTTCATATCTTTTAGTTTCAACGATGAATAAGCGAAATGTTTACTTTCTTTTTCTGCGTATATTTTTATTTTAATTTTCCCGATTTTCTAAGCATTGAGGCTTATAAGTTCCTAATTAGTTTAAAACCAGTGTTGAATGTCATACTAATTTATTAGGAAGAGTTATGACTTAATTAGATCAACTTTCTATTTTAAAAATATGGAGGCATATTTGAAAGAGACAGGAACATCGCAATTGGCGTATCTCGTAGCGAGAAAAAAAAAATTCCCCTTGTATAATAATCTAAAAATCAAACTCATTTAATGGACAATAAACTGCAGTGCACTTCTTACCATGTATAGCATAAATTTTTTTCGCATCTAAAGTATATTCTTCCAGCAGGAACATTTTTCACAAAATGTGAATGAAATTCTCACTGAATTTAATTCCCACAGGAAAACAGAAAATTCATGTCTTTTAGTTTCAATGATGAATAAGCGAAATGTTTCCTTTCTTTTTAAGCTTATATATATTTTTTAATTTTCTCCATTCTCTCAGCACTGAGACTCATAATTTTCTAATTAGTTAAAAACCAGTGTTGAATTTCATACTAATTTGTAAGGAAGAGTTATGACTTAATCATATCACCTGTCAATTTCGAAGCTATGGATGGATATTTGGAAGAGACAGGAACATCGGAATTGGCGATTCTTATTGCGCAAAAAAAATTACTTTGTATAATAATCAGAAAATTAATCAATTTTATGGACAACAAACTGCAATACACTTTTTACCATGTATAGCATAAAAAATTTTTCGCCTCTAACCACATATTCTAACAGCAGAGAAATTTTTGACAAAATATGGATTGGATACATTAAATATTTGAATTTTTATATAATTTTTTAAAAATTTTTGAGCTTTTTTTTATAATTCTAAGGCTTTTTTTAAATATTTATATTTGTCTTCAGTAGCAGTTACATAACTCTTATTTTCTGTTTTGGCTACTAGATGGCGATGCCTGATTAGGCTATTCCATATGCCATCCCATAATGTATTGCGCATTGCGAGTATAATCAGAATGAGATGTGATACTGTATTGTTAAGCTGCGCGCGTGAATATCTTGATATGTCTTATCTTTGTGTTTGTTCAGTGTGTGAATGTGGTTATGAAAGAAGTGTTCCTGAAAACATAAGTTCTGTTTCTTCCTGCACAGCTCATAATAATCGACATTTCCACCCCACTGCAAATTTTTTTTCTAGGTAGCTATTAATATACTACATAAAACTTAGCATGCATTTTCTCCTGCCAACAATATTTCTTTTTTATATAATTTTTTTATTGTAAAAAACACAAAAATGCAGGAATTTTGACTTAGGACATTTTAAAAAAAGTTTACCACCCACCTTAAGGTTAATTTCATGCTAAGTTTTATAAAACATTTATTTCTGAGAATTCAAAAAATTTCGCACCTCTCCCTCAATCTTTCAGAAAGCCTTAAGCTACGAACATATAGAAAAATGCATTAAAAGTTTTTATTCATTTAAATCATATTATAAAATCTATCCAATTTGCCTGTAACATTAGCAAGATGGGATTCATGTTTAAAATTAAAAAATGCAAAACAATTGTGGAAACAAGATATTATATTTGTATATTGAAGACATATAAAAAAAAACTATCGAACGATCAAAATTCCAGAAATCTTA
Organism: Argiope trifasciata; assembly: GCA_026543055.1. Lineage (NCBI taxonomy): Eukaryota > Metazoa > Arthropoda > Arachnida > Araneae > Araneidae > Argiope > Argiope trifasciata. Next base: position 1,030,778 of record JAPMOQ010041001.1, on the reverse strand, counting down.
TCATTGTACCTTTAAAAAATTAATACGTTTGTCAAAATTTATTAAATGTATATTTCTCCTATTGCTTTTCTATAATTCTGTTATTTCTATCGCTCTCCTTGACATTTAAGCTATTGTGTTTGATCGATGCAGTTGTAACTTTTAAGCATTTGCTCCAAATGTCACTGTGGAGAATCTCATTCAAGTTTTGTGTCTTGAAGCAAGCATATCGCTTTAATAGGTCATTTGATTTAAGTCCTTCGGTAAACTGGCAATATTTTTACTGATTGCGCGCATATGGGAATATTACATGAATATACATTCGAGCATTTAAGTAATACTGATTATTCACCTTTTCGATAAAATTTCAGTTGAAATATATTAATGCAAACCTTAGCAATGAATAACTATTCACATATACGGCATATGTTTTGAAATCTTGAAGATGCAACCTAATGAAAACGTGACTGTAATTCAAGCGACTTAATTCCACGTGACAGGACTATAACAATTTTCTGGTAGACGGCTGTGCTTTTCGGGAGAATTTAGTTTATAGCAAATAGTGATGGTCTTTCATTTTGCTAGAAGAAAGAAAGACAGAAAAGGTGCCATTACAAGTAAAGTCTTATCTTGCATTCCTTCAAATAGCAGTGGTACAATTTTTCTCATCAGAAAGTAATGGCTGTTATGGTTCGGTGGTAAGGTCTCGGCTTCGGAACAGAGACCCGATTCCACCGAAGAACTATTGTGTAAAAGGATCTGTTGCACTTTAAATCTGTCAGGCCAAACATCCTCCCGCTGGTGTGGCGTGGCGTGAAGAGAGGTGTGCCAGCTCTGGTGTCGCCCTAGTCATCTGACCATGGTACAAAATGATGCGGTGGGTCCCAAAATATCCCTAGTGTTGCTTTACAACATGACGTTAAAATGTTGAGAGGGTATGCACTATCAGGTGTCGTTCTCGTTATCTTACCACTGTTAAAAATAATGAGGTCCGTCCAAAAATAGCTCTAACGTTGCTTTAAAACGGGATGTTAATATAACTAAACTGAAGCAATTCCATCAACATTTTCTATGTATAAAAATGGAATTTTTGATCCCTTCTTTTTGCATGCCGCCCTTGAAGGGGTTTAAGCAAATGATACGGTGATATCATGATATTAACATGATACGATGCTACCTCTTTTATTGCGTCTGTTTCGATCTTCAAATGTGCCTAGTGGTAAGGTCTCGGCACCGGAACCGGAGGGTTTCAGGTTCGAGACTCGACTCCACCGAAGAACCGTCGTGTGAGGGGGTCTCTTGCACGTTAAATCTGTCAGGCCAAACGTCCTCCCGCTGGTGTGGTTTGGTGTGGAGAGGGGGATGCCAGTTCAGGTGTCGTCCTCGTCATATGACCGCGGTTCAAAATGACGAGGTCCTTCCCAAAATAATCCTCGTGTTGCTTTAAAATGGGACGTTAATATAACTAAACTAAACTGCGCATGCTTCAGGACTCGTTTATTTCGTCAAAAAAGGTGTCAGAGGAAAGCTGAAAGGAGGAGGATTACATTTAACAATGAACTCAAATTATTCGCAGAATCGGGAGACGATATAGTCGTTCATTTTTCTGTGTACCACCCATCAGTGAATTATCAGTGACTAAAAGTGCTCATTTAAAAATTTCGAAATCTTGAAACGAGAAATGGTCGTTTTATTCAAAATTTCTCCTGATATACGCATGTATCTTCTAGAGGAATTTCGAAGTGAGCTAAATGAAACTAATGAGCTAATGAAAAATGAAATGAGCTTTTGTAACTGGAATAACACTCCTACTTTCGTTTTAGCTAGCCATATATGTAGAGATTTAATTATCTGCCATTACTATTCCAAATTTAGTTATATTTTTCTGCAATAGATGGCACCATAAGTTCTATTAATCACTTTAATTTGAAAGTGTAAGACGCGTGACGTCAAGTTTTAGAAAAGCGAGCTGTGAGCATTCGCGCAACAGGCAGACAGAGTTGGTCATTCGTTTCAATATCATGGTTATTTAATACAGAGGTACATAGTTTTCCCATTTTTAGGCATTTAGTTAGACTTTATCCTTGGTTCATCTAAATCAGAGGTTCCCAACTTTTTTTGAACTGAAGCCCCCTTTTCTAGTGAATATTTCAATATCGCCTCCCCCCCCCTCCCACTCCAGATAAATAAGAGCTTAAAAACAATCGTAAGTCGTCACGTTCAGTAATATGGAGCCGATTTCTCTTTTGCATTACCAATGCTGTCTCAGCACTAAATACACGTTCTGCTAGATATGAAGAGGGGAATGCTATCAGAAGTCGTTGAACAATCGACCCTAATCCTGAACACAGTTGCGAAATCGACTTCTGCTGCTAAAATTCTTGGTAGCCATTCTTGAATTTAATTTTTAGATCCTCATTTGTCGTCAGTTCTATTAGTTCTTTTAACCGAGGTGATCCTGCTGTGTTGATATTGGAAAGAAGTCTGGTATGTCCATGTTTAAATTATCCTGAATCGTTCCTTGATATTTTTATATTTGGCAAATCTTCTAACGCCCCTTCGTGCCATATCAACGCCCCCTAATTTTCTCTGGGTCTTTTACCGCCCCTCTGAAATGTTCAAGCGCCCACGTTGGGAACCTATGATCTAAATGTTATACTTTTATCTCTATTGTAAATAGCCTGTCCTGCCCTAATTGTTAATGTCTTTTCTTTTACATTTTCTTTGCCGTAAATAAATTTATTGTTTTTATTTAAAAGACACTGATCTAAAGCATTTTGTCCCGTCCATTCCTACAAATAATTTTCATTTAGCAGAAAAAAAATTTACTTTTCTCTAAACCATAACTTTTATACATAATATATATAATTCGCACCATGTTTGAAAACAAGAGAAAATTCTTTAAGTATACGTTTTAGTTCTGTAGTTTGTATCAGTCACTTCTATTCTATTCCAGATTTTTGACGGAATACTATTGATTTTGGGAAGACTGATATAAAACAGAAGTCTGGCAGTGATGGATACGATAGTGCAAATTGACAGCTTAGAAACAGAACCTTGTGGTGGTCTGCCTCCCCTTTATTTTTTCTCTTATCGTAATGTAGAAGTTTTCATTGTTGAAAAGGATGATACAATATAAAAACATTAGGAAATAGGGTTGTAAGGAATAAGAATGATAGTTTTTGGAAAGCTAAAATCCCCTTTTCATTTAAAATTATAATATCAATAGCTAAAAGCTGAAATTGAAGAAATAAAAGCGCTATTTTAGAATGCCCATCAAAATTATTCATCAATACTCGATCATATCATAAAATTATTTAGGTCATAAAAATTGGACGAGGCTTACAGATTAAAAGATTTCATTGTTCATTAAAAAATCTCCGCAAAAAACTATTTAATATAACGGGGGTTATAATTAAACTCCCCCTACAAACAGCATCCTACAACGCAAATGGACGAACGAATTGCAAGGAAATTTTGTGACTATACACAATATGCTCTCACGGAATTTCGGGGAAAAATATTAATTGAAAAATTTCCACAAGAGGACGCCTTTTCCGAAAAAACTTTGAATTCAACTCAATAAAACTTTGAATTCAACCAAAATGGATACAGAAACAATATTAATATTTAAGCAATAATAATATTAACTATTAAGTTTCTGATCGCCTTGTCATCGAACTACATTAAGTAAAATCAAGAAAACAGTACGCAGTTTGAGAAAAATGAAAGTTCAATTGGCCGAAACAAGACCAAATAAGGACAAAACTGCACAAGAGGAGAAGAGTAAACCGTGTCCAAGAAGATGTAGGGAAAGGTGCGCCATGTGACTCTCCACATTCACCAGCAAAATTTCTAGTCGATGTACAGTGGAAAAAATAACAGTACGCTGTTTGAGAAGAAAAGAAAGTACAATTGTCAGAAACAAGACCAAATTTGGACAAAATTCCACAAGAGTACCAGTTCTAAATCGTGTTCAGGACGATGTAGAGAAAGGTGCACCATGTGACCATTCTCATTCACCTGCAACATTTCAAGTCGATGGACAACAGAAGATAGTAACTGATCAGTTGTGATGCTTTGCACATGAAGTGTTATGGAGTCATTCAATATGACAACAAGATACTGTCATCATTACAACCGGAAACATCGACATGAAATAGGACAATGATTGCACAAAGTTTCTTATCCTAACTTGCTATGCATAAAGTTCTTCCTCTTCATGCAAATCTCGCTATTTTTTTCCTGGAACTGACAGTTTTTGTCGGTTTTACCTTTCATTGCTCACTAGCTGGCACCCGGCGCATTGCTGCCGCAGATGAAATGATATTGGAATTGTATTGTATCGTATCGTGGAATTGTATTGTATCGTTTGGAATATGAAATAGTTATCTTGTTTAATTAGGAATGATAGAAGGATTTTATTTATTTTCTTGTCGGCAATGAATACATTCATTGAAATTGCGTGATATATAAAGGATACTTAATATTTAGTAATATATAAGGTAGCAGCCTTATTAGACTCGCATGCTCTCTAATAAGGTTGCTACCTCAGAGAATGACTTACATAGTATTTACATACAATAGCAACAAAATATTAACTTCTGTCTTTACATTATTTTTTCACTGAATGTGTTGTGTGTCTTTGGCAAGTTATTTTCACAATAATCCTTACTTAAAAGATGCGGTAAATAGATCCGAAAATACTTTTTATGTATTAAATAATTTTACTATGACTATAACCATCCCGTAATTGCAAGTAAGAAGTATTCAAAGTTCCATCGCAATCGGATGAGCGATACGGCAACCCATAAGAGACATACAGACAAACAGTCATTTTTATTTATTTAGATATATCAGTTTCTGCATTGTTAATACTGTTTCTGTATTCCTTATCTGTTATGGTCGTTATCGTATTAAAATTAATGTTTTTCTGGAAAAGACGCCCTCTAGCGAACATTTTCGAACTAAACATTTTCCTAGGAAAGCTCATTTTTTCAGTGAGCGCATCTCGTGTATAGTCTGTATACCAAATTTCGTTGCAATCCGTTCTACCGTTTGCGTTGTAGGATGCTGTTTATAGGGGAAGCTTAATTAGTACCATCCTGTATATTCTCTGCATAGTCCAGAAATCAGATTCTACAGTTTGTAAATTTAATATATGGGAAAAAAGTAGGATAAAATATATTAAGGAGATTTATGGCTGCATTAAATAATATCGTTGCATGGCATAATTGTTCACCTTCATTTTGTTCTTAAAATTTACTCATTATCAATAGAAGCAATGACGTGTATGCAAAAATAGGAATTCGATAACATCGATTATGTTTGAGTGAAATTATATAAAACAAAACAATATTATTGTAGAATATAATTTTAAAAACTTTATTTGCTCTATTTAAGGAGGAAATGTTTCAGGAACAAATTTAACATCAGCCTGAAAGTTTTTTTTTTATTTTAAGAAATGTAACAAAAATGTAAATTTGAAACAAGGAATGGTGATACTACTTCATGCATCACTGTGGTTTTTTAAAGTCAATTCCGGAATAATACAGCTAGTAAAATTTTTAAATTTGTATTTATAATTCAAAACCGAATAAAGCAAAAAAAAAACTACATGATCTGATATCTTAGGAAAATATTTCAGAACTAATGCATAAATTACTTATTTGTACATTAATGAATAAATGTATATTACAGATTTAATGTATAAAAGTTTGGAAGATTTTGGTTCTTTTTTTTATTTATAAAATTGGATTAATGTTTTGAGTTTTATACTTTTTATTTATAAAATTTTCCTTTGCTATTTTTTTATTTATAAAACTGAGGTAATGGAGTGGAAAAGCAATTAATTATTGGAAAAATTTTACTTAGCCAAAAAACAAATTCATCTACCAATCTCTTTCGAAGCAGAAAATTCTAACATTTTTAATTTTTGTCGTATTAAATTGATGAAAGTCTCGTGCTTTATTATATGAGTTAAAAAATAATGTGCAGACGTGCTGAGAGAAGATCATGCTATATCAATATCACAAGCAATATTTGTAGGCAGATTCATCAGTCACTGCATCATCATTATCATCGCAAAGCGAGCCGGAAACTCGAAGCTGTCACAAAGATAGAGTTCTTTCTTTCACTAGAATATGTGGGTAAATATTAAAGTCTCATTTTCAGGAAAAAATTATTGTAAGTTCCAGATCTATATATATATATATATATATATATACTACCTCATTCCGTTTTCCAGTTATCCTGTGAATCTTTACTAGGATAGTCATAAAAACAGATTTTCTGCCAATGAGTTTCGTTCAAAATTTGATAGAAATTTATAAATTGGTATAAAGAACATATCCAAAATATCATCTGTCTAGTTGAATGTGTTTTTAAATTATCGTGTTCATAAAGACACCCTCATAGTTCTAAAAATGCATTAACATAAACACAGTCGTAGTTCTCAAAATGCATTAACATAAACACAATCATAGTTCTCAAAATGCATTAACATAAACACAGTCATAGATCTCAAAATGCATTAACATAAACACAGTCATAGTTATCAAAATGCATTAACATAAAGACAGTCATAATTCTAAAAAATCCACTTATAAAGAGACATAAATTTGTACTTATAAAAGTATTTCAAAAGCGATTGAAGAAGAAAAGACACTTTCATTAGTTAAGTCTTTTAAAAGAATTGGAAATTAACCTGTTTACATGATCGCAGAAGTGATTACCAAAAAGTGGCAACGTCTCAATAGATTTAGTTCAAATTTTTTATAAATCTACACTTCAAATACTAAATTTGAGCATCAAATTTTATCTATATAGCTAGTATAATTGAAAGTTTAATTTAATTATAATTCAAAATTATTAAAGTACATTTATGGATAGAACTTATTCATATAAATAGATTTTTTATGAAATAATAAAAAATTGTTTATTAATTAGAGTTATTGAAATCATATGATCAAAATCATATATTGAAATCATAAATCATTGTTACTGAAAAATAATAAATAGTTTTCATTAACTACTTTAAGACTTGTTTTCTAAAAATGTGATTAAATAAAAACAGTCTTATTAAAAATTTCGATATCTTTTATTTCTTTTAACAGGTGATAAATCTGTTGCTCTCAAAATCATTTGCAACGTCTGTTGAAATTAAAATTTTATTTTTCATGTCACATTCCCACCAAAATTAGTATTCTTCAACCACGAAATTTTCGTAGAAAAAGTCGTGGAATTTTAATCGAACAAAAGAAAAAATGAATGATACTCAGAAAATGTCAGAAAAATTGAAAAAAGAAATCGAAGATTGAATAAAATATAAGCTGTATTTAGCTTACATTTCTCAATAATTGTACTGGTCGCCTTCAAATATAGCAGGAGCAATTGACAAATATCAAAAACAAAAATAAAAGGAGGTTTCAATTTATTTTCATTTTTGTCCAGCAGAAATTTTTAAAAACTTGATTACTTTCAATTTTGATTCACTTCTCCTTCTATTCACAAAACACAAATTTGTTACCATAAGTTGTTTAAATATATACGGAATAATTAAAATAATGGAAATTAGATTCCCAATATGTGTTTGAAAATATATGAATAAAAATCAACAGAAACAGTGTCGAAATTTCTCTGAAATAAAATTAATATTAGTAAAGAGATAATTTTTTGTATCCTAAAATGATGTACAAATATTTTATGACATAAAATATTCTCATAGATTAAGGTATCCGACTGTGTTCGAAGGAAAAATTTTTAAAAATAGGATTTTTAAAAAACTTTTTAAAACTATGGTTTTTAGATGTATTGTCAATTATAAACACTATAAATACAAAAAAAATATTTGATAATATAATATATTTTGAGAAATAGAAAAATTTGTAGTTGATTCTAGTGGAATTTAACAAAAACGTTTAACACTCTACACAAAATGGTAATGCAGCAATCCTATTTTTCTTTGTTCACAAGTTATAGAATATAATGGCGAATGAAATGGACCAAAATCTAAGAAAAATTTTGAGATGCAAAGAAGCTATGGGTAAAAATATACGTATATATGCATTTTTTTTCCAAAGATTCAAAACTTAATTTTTCTAAAAACACTTATAATGAAAAGGTATTTCACCAACAATACAATTTTTGATCCATTTCATTGCCCATATTATTTAAAACACAAGCTGGAATTTTTATATAAATACCTCTCTTACTTTTTGAAATATTATGTTAACGGCGCGGAATTTTTAAGAAAATTAAAGTTTTGTGAAAATTGAAGTGAAAGACAAATTTTGCTGAAAAATATATGAAATTGGATCATAGGTCAGTCTTCCTTTTCCAAAGTAAACAAACTGTTTTGGAAAGAAAAAAGCCTGGACTACAAGAAATAACAATGAAAAACAAATTCATCAATGGGGGCGATAACCAGTGTTTTAACGTAGTCGGATACCTTAATTAAGAAATCATAAATAATTCAATTAATTTTTTGTAATATATATGTATTTTTTAATTTAAAAAAAGGGTCTTCGGTAATAAATGTCTTTTTTTGTGTGCTAATTTATAGGACAGAGCCCGTCTTCCCTATAAATCACTTTATAGGCAGACTGTAGCTCCAAGATTAACAGTTTTCCCTATAAAGGGATTTATGAATGACTATGGTGCTTTGCATAATATACGTCACAAAAAATAGTAAAATGTATAGAAGTAATATAATATTAAGGTATCCGACTACGTTCAAAATACTGGTTGTCGACCACATTGGTGATTTTTTTTATTGTTATTTCTTGTAGTTCAGACTTTCCTCTTTCGAATAAAGTTTATCTTTTCTAGGAAAAGGAAGGCTTGGCCTATCATCCGAGGTCACATATTTTTTCAGCTGAAATTTGTCTTTAATTTAAATTTTTTCGAAACTTTAATTTTCATGAAAATTCGCCACCTTTAACATGATATTTCAAATCTCATAGAGGTATATAGTTAAAAATTTCAGCGTGGATTTAAAAAATTTTAGCAATAAAATGAACAAAAAATTTTAGTGTTGTGAAATAATTTTTCATTTATAGGTGTTTTTAGAAAAATTAAGTTGGGGATTTATGGAAAAAATGCATATATATGTATATTTTTATCCATAACTCCTTTGCATCTCAAGATTTTTCTTACATTTCAGTTCATTTCATTCATCATTATATTCTATAACTTATCTATGATAAAATATAGGATTGCTGCATTGCAATTTCTTGTAGAGTGTTAGCCGTTTTGGTTAATTTTTATTAAAGTTTACTGCAGATTTTCCTATTTTTCAAAATATATTATATTTTCAAATAGGTTTGTTGGCTTTATAGTATTCTGTATTCTAGTCGATAATACATCTATAAACTATTGTTTTAAATAATTTTTAAAATTCCAAAAATTTTCCTTTAAACGTAGTCGGATAAAAAAATTTCAATTGATCTAAAAATGAAAAATTCAATTGAAAATAATTACAATTACAATAATTAATTAATTTAGTTTCAATTACAATAATTGAAAAATTCAATTTGATATCTTAAAACAAAAATTTTCAAAATGTTATCATATCAGAAATATAGCATCATAATGTGACATAGCATTATGAGAATAAAAAGCTAACCTAATTACAATAACGAAGTTTTTTTTTTAAATCTATATAACAGCTAAAAGAATATTTAAAAAGATAACTCACCATCGTTAAAAAGTTCACAAAAGTAGCAATAAATTATGTGCAAAATAAAAAATCCCGGATTCTAAAGAAGAAGATGATGATGAGCATCCACGGCGAGTTGTCAGAGCATCTCTTCCCGTGTTTCATCTTGCGCGTCCTCTTGTTGCCATGACGCCAGGATGTCTGACGGAAGCAGCGCCCTCTATCCGAGCTCTCCACCAGCGCGGCTCATTTGAGAGCATTCGGCGATTAACTTGCAAGAAATGCAAATTTTTAGCTAATGCAGGATCTTAAAGTTTCCGGTTCCATTGAGTTGTCACAAAGTTTGGCGAGTTTTTGACTCGTTTGTGCCAATGTCTGTTCAATTGAAAATTTGGATGGATATCTTAAAAGGGTAATGTTTTTAAATCATTATATAATAAGAATTTTTTTTAAAGACAGGTTTGTGAAATAGTGCCGGAACATTAAGAGAGAAACTCTCTAAGTGGGTCAGGCAAATATAAAACTTTAAGTAATTTCCAACGATTTTAATTTCCATTGCCGGAATTAGAATTCCGGAAGTATTTCCCTTTGATTGGATTTCAACCCGTTCACTGCCATTTAACAGATATGTCGTAGGAAACTGCTGTAAAACGAAGCGTCTGTAAATTTCTTTAGCAGTAATGGGGATAAGAAACGACATATATTGTGCATGCTTATTCGGGCGTAACTAAATTTCTTTTAACTCACAAAAAATAGAAGCAGTTTATTTTTTATTCATTTTTAAAATAGTATACACACACACACACACACACACGTGTGTGTGTGTGTGTGTACATGCACACACATATATATGTATATAAGTATGTGTGTGTATGTATATATATATATATGTACATGTATGTATGCGTATATGTGTGTGTGTATATATATGTATATATATACCCACACACACATATATATATGTGTATATGTACGTATGTATGTATATATATATATATATTATTGAAGCGTTAATAAAATCTCCGTGCACCACAAAGTATCACAGGGTTTTTACAGAAATAAGTGTTCAACACATAACACACATCACTTTAATACACATGTTTCGGTTTTATAACAATGGTCTTCTGTTCTGTGTCTAAATCAAATTCAGAATTCTTTACTTCAGACGAATTTGTTAACCAGTTAACTGCTTCGATCTCTGCAGAAAATGCGTTATATAAATTTTTTTATAAATATTATATGTGTATATATTATCTAAATATAATAATTAAACATTTATTTTATAAATATAATTGTAGCGAATTGTGGTGTCGCGTCATGGTGGAGACTGAATTCCGCCAAGGATCAAACCTGCGATGTTACGGTTCGTAGCCACGTAAAATATCTGCTAGACAAAAGTGATCACCAATGTTCAGTGGTTGCTACTGGCTTATTATGATACCACCACAATATTCCCCAACTAGTGAGTCTGTGGGGATACGAACGATTTTATAGTACCAAGCGGTTTGGTGAGCGAGGAACGTGTTTTGGTAGCATCAGGCGTTACGCAGAGCTACGAACGTGTTTCTGTAGGGCCAAGCGTTATGGCGACAACGAACTTGTTTTGGTAGCAGTAGTTGTTATAGAGAGCTATGAATGTGTTTTGGTTGCTTCAGGCATTATGGTGATCTACGAACGTGTTTCTGTAGCGCCATGCGTTATGGAAAGCTACGAAAGTGTTTTGGAAGCTCCATGAGTTATGGAGAGAGACGAACGTGTTTTGGTAGCACCAAGTGCTATGAACAGCAACGAACGTGTTTTGATAGCATCAAGCGTTATGGCGAGCGAAGAGCGTATTCATAGGCAGAAATCTCCAAAGTGGAGGATTGAATTATTGTGGTGAAAACAGCGCCAATGTGAAGACTGAATTACGCCAAAGTTCCAACCTGTGACGTTGCTGTTCGCAGTCGCATAACATACGCACTAGACAAAAGTGATCACTAGAATTCAATGGCTGATACTGGCTCCTTAAGATACCATCACAATAATAAATAATTAATTATATAAATTTAATAAAGAATGAATTATAAGTATACTAATTAAACAATTATTATATAAATAGAATAAACTGTCATTGAAAAAAAAACTCCCTACAATGCAAAATGTCATAATTTTTCCATGACGTCAAAAGCAGTTAACTAGTTAAATAGGCGAAAACAAAATATTAAATTTGAAGTCAGAAAGCTGTGTAAAGCAATTAAACAGCTGCAAATTATTCTTTCATTTTAATATCTAAAATAGGTGGCAGAAAGTTTTCAGTTTTGCATTTAATTTAAGGGATTCAAAATTAAAGCCAAGTAATTAACTAGAGTTTTTAATTACTTTCACGGCTCAAGACTTTTGAAGATTATGAGTTTTACGAAAGCAATTTTCTACCTTTTAAATCTTTTTTCCGAGCTTTGAATTTTATTAATTATATCTCGTATATAAAAAAATTTTTTCTCTTTCATTAATCAACAACTTGTCCTTTCCCGGAAACGTAATTTTCCATGTAATTTTACTTTGGAAACTACAGCTGAATTATAATTTAAGAAGAAGTTTTCAATTTTACATGCACAATCACCTACAGCAAAATTGTTTATTTTCTCAATATAAGTATAAGTCATTATGACAGTTTATGTATGCATGTGTATTTAATACTTTCTCATTATAAATATATATGGCTATAAATGTGTATATCAACCTTTCTCAATATAAATATGTCATTATAGCTACATATGCATGAGTATGCCACACTTTTTCAGTATAAATATAAAACATTGTGACTACTTATGTACATATTATTTCGCATAATCACAACATAAGTATGTCACTGTGGCTGTTTATGTATGCATGTATTTTTGATATCTTTCACAGTATAAATATATATGGCTATGCATATGTATATTATCCTTTCTGAGCATAAATGTGTCATTATAGCTTTGTATGTATGGGTATGCAATAGTTTCAGCATAAATGTGCCATTATAACTTTGTATGTATGAATATGCAACACTTTCTCAGCAAAAAAAATAAGTCGTTGAGGCTAGTTATGTATATATTTCTATGCCACACTTTTTCAGTATAAATATAAATCACTGTGGCTACTTATGCGCATATTTGTATTTCGCATTATCTCAACATAAATATGTCATTGTGACTGTTTATATATGTGTATTTGATATTTTCTCCGTATAGATATATCTATAGCTATATGTGTGTGTATCAACCTTTCTCAATATAAATGTGTCATTATAGCTACATATGTATAAATATGCAACACTTTCTTAGCATAAATATGCCATTAAGGCTAGGTATGTATATACTTGTACGCGACACTTTTTCAGTATAAATATAAATCATTGTGACTACTTATGTACATATTATTTCGCATAATCACAACATAAGTATGTCACTGTGACTGTTTATGTATGCATGTATATTTTATATATTTCTCAGTATAAATATATATGGCTATACATATTATATAAACCTTTCTCAATATAAATATATCATTATAGTTTTATATGTATGAGTATGCAACACATTCTCAGCATAAATGTGTCATTATAGTTTTGTATTATGGGTATGCAACACTTTCTCAGCATAAATATAAATCATTCAGACTACGTATGTATATACTTGTATGCCACACATTTTCAGTATAAATGTAAATCATTGTGGTTACTTATGTGCATGTTTGTATTCCGCATTATCTGGACATAAATAAGTCTTTGCTTGTTTATGTATGTGTATTTGAAACTTTCTCAGTATAAATATATATGGCTATATATATGTATATCGACCTCTCTCAATATAAATATGCCATTATAGATACAAATATATCGGAATTCAACATTTTTTCAGCATAAATATGTCATTGAGGCTAAGTATATATATACTTGTAGGCCACTCTTTTTCAGTATAAATATAAATCATAGTGACTACTTATGAATATATTTGTATTTCGCATTATCTCAGCATAAATATGTCATCGTGGCTACGCATTTATGTATGTGTATGCCACACTTTCTCAACATAAATATGTCATTGTGGCTATGTATGTAGGCATGTGAGCACATTGCACAATTTCTCAATAAAAATGTAATACGAGTATATCCACATTTTCACAATATAAGTCATTGTGTCTAGGTATGTATATTATGTGTATTCTACACTTTCTCA
>JAPMOQ010041001.1:938042-994493 GCA_026543055.1 Argiope trifasciata | reverse complement strand
CTGAATTACGAGAGCAAAAGAAAATTAAACGAATTTTCCAGCAGATGATTTCGGGGAAAATGTTTTATCAGCTACATTTATCGTAAAGTTATGCTAATGGGAACAAAAAAATGCAAAAGAAAATTTTTAAAAAATTAAAATGAGAAAATTAAACTGAGCAAAAGAAAATTAAACGAATTCAAAAAAAATTAATGAAAGCAAAAGGAGTGTTCTCTTCGTAACTCAATTGTAAGCTTATATAATATCAAAATAGTGAAAAATTTCCTCCAAGCTTGATTCAAATGTGTCATTCATAAGTCGATAAAAATCCTATAAGTTTAGTTTCCAAATTTAAAATTAAATGAAATCTACTATCTCAAATTTCATTCTATCATGTGGGAACAGTAGGTATGTTAGTATTTTTTAGATGTTAGTATTTTTTAAATGAACATATAATGAAATAATTGAGAAAATGAAAATATGGGAACAGTAGGTAGTACTAGTATTTTTTAGGTGTTAATATTTTTTAAGTGCAGATATTATGAAATAAATGTGAAAATGAATATCCTATTTCTCAGCTAATGATTTGCAAAAACACGCGATTGAATGCTTTGATAAACGAGTTTGGATTCCAGTATAACATTTATTAGCTTTATCAATGTTTATTATATCATGTCTATTATACATGTTTTATGTCACCTTCTGTTTCGCCTCTGTTCATGTTATTACACTTGATTCTACTTCAAAAATTAATTATGATACAAAAATGAGGAGAATTTTTTCTACAGAACTCGAAAAACCAAAGCAATAGGGAACAGATAAATAAATATATGATTGCTTTTTTATTCACACGTAAAGATAAAACTACAGAAGGTTCTAAAAACAGTAATTTTAAGAAACATTTAAGCAAGAATTTTTTCGTCTAAAAGTTCCAATTTTTTTCCAAATCGTCCGTAATACGCATTTTAAATTCTGCTTTCAGACCAATTTGTTACGTAACAGTCGTTCCTTTTCCATTCCGACTCTATCGAGTCGTTTCTAAACTGCCATTTTTCATCCAATCGAAACCTCCGGAAGATTTATTTTCCTTTTCTGCATTGTGCTCCGAACCAAATTCGACTTTTCTCTATTATCAAAAGAATGGTGTTCGATTTCTTTTCCCTATCCATTTCGGTACCCAGTGACCTATATTTGGCGCGTGGCACCACTGACCTTCAACTTTCGCCTGCCCTATTGATCAGAAAGTTTGAAACTTCTTGCATACAGCCGACCACCCCGCCACCCCTGAAAGTAGCAGTATCGACAGGATTTGTTGTGGTCGACTGCTGAATAAGTATTGTCCAACCTTACATGGACCGAACAGTCAAACTAACATTCCTTTCGAAGTACAGTAAAAGCTCCTTATTCACGTTTTCACTATTCGCGGATTAAAAAAATGCGACCCAATTCCTATATTCGCGGCTAAAAATTTCTTTAATCGCGGATCTAATAAGTTCATGCAGAATAAGAAAAGGATTCCAATAGGTATCCAACCCAATATCCTTTGTAAATGCCGTCAAATGGACTAATAAAAAGAGTAAAATAGATATTACAACTTTGCCTAAAGTATATTGTAAAATGCAAAAGGCAAACATAGCCGAAATTGCGAATGGAATAGGACAAGATGGGTTCAAACAGATAGAATCAAGTGACATTCAGGAATTGCTTGAATCGCAAGATGAAGATCTGGTTGAAGCCGACTTGGAGGAAATGTTAAATTCACAGCCTATTGAAGAAGAGGCTTCAACAAGCACTGGAAACTTGGCATTTAATTTGAAAAATCTTAGTGAAGGTTTAAGAGCGGCAAATAAGCTTTGCGATTTCTTTATGCACATTGATCCGTCTATGGAACAAAGTCTTATTTTTCAGAGGCAAATTGCTACTGCGACTGCTGCGTATCAGTCTGAATGGAAGGAGCTTTTGAAAACTGCCAAGCAAGAGAAAATTACAAAATTCTTCAAACCATTGCCTAATCCCGTATAAATTAATATTCCGCATTCACGGTTTCTGTATTCGTGGCATATTTATGGAGCATATACCCCGCGAATAAAGAGCTTTTACTGTAGTAAATAGCTGTCTCTCTCCCCCTCTGCACACTCTCAAACAGTACCAATTTACTTCACGTATCTCGGGTTAATTGTCATAACGTCCCGTTTAAAAGCAACTCTAGGGCTATTTTGTGACTATTCTCGTAATTGTGAACCGTTTGAGTAAGACACCAGAGCTGGTACCATCTCTCTCCAAACTTCCACACCACACCAGTGGGAGGACATTTGATCGCGAAGGATGTAATGTACACCAAACCAACTTACAAGACGGTCATTCGGTGGAATTGAACCTCGAACCTACAACCATCTGGTTCCGAAACCAAGATTTCAAACCATCTGGCCTCTGAGCATTTCTGCAATGTATCTAAAGATTTGTATTAAATTAAATATTTAGATAAATTTTTGCTTTTAAAGTTAATCTTCATAGATGCCTCTCCTGAAAAAACAAGATTTAAAACAAACACACACCCAAACACGCGTATACACAAACACATAAATTATAACTAACTATTTGAATAAGTATATTCAACTTCCAATTTGAACCATGAGCAGTGAGGTATAATGATCAAAAAAACATGAAGGACTTGTATGTTTCAGGTCCTCATTCCTTTTTGATTTCATTTTTATTGATGTATTTATCTATATAATTAAAGAATGAATGTTTATCTGTATGTCTCTTATGCGCTGCTGGACCTCTCATCCAGTTCCGATAAAACTTTCGACTACTTATTACTTATTATTCTTCAGTACTTTTGGACATTGTCCGAGGCCTCTTACAGAAAAAAACCCTTATTTTGAGTCCTTGCCTGGGAGTGACCACTGAAGAAGTTTTCAGGCCGGATTTTTTTTCTATTGGTTTTAGTTTTGATTCGGTTGTATCCCTTTTTGCTTGGCTTATTTTATATATATATATATATATATATATATATATATATATATATATATATATAATGTGTTTCCTTGTATTTCTATAATCGTCGCCCATGTGTGCGTACATGTATATTTGTATTTGTGTGTGTGTGTGAAAATAAGCAGGAAAAGTAAAGAATTTTTCCGTTGGAATAAATACACACACCCTGCTACAATCAACATTTTAACCTTCTTTATCGAATCCTACAGGAGCAACGTGCCAAAGTTTCTTTGGAGCAACCGAAAAGTTTCGGTGATTAATTGTCCCAACACCTCATAATAGTCCGACCCAAACAATGAAAAGTGGCTGCAAAAGAATAAGATTGTCGCCCCTAATAAAAGAAAGAGAACAGAGTCTTTTTCGAGCAAACTTCCCTAATCTTGTAGGGACCACCCGGGAATTCCTGCGGATCGATTGCCGACAAGACTGGAAGGTCAGACGGACAACTTGGCAGACACATTGCATGAAAAGGTTTGATAAATAGATTCCGAGGAACATTAAACAGTTGAACAAATACTAGAGAGATACTAAGAAGCATCAGACTTGGGACTGGCCCAAGGACGTATCGACTTTGGCCTTGGGTAGAATTCTGAAGACCATTTCCGTAATTAGTTAAACACTGGAGATATTTCTCTCTATTTAAACAAAACAAGTCTAAATTAATATTTGTTTTAAAAACGCAATCAACTCTCCGACTGCGTAATTTTTTAAAAATCACTGTTATAAATGGGATGCTTGCAAATGCGTTCAAACATTTTTCACGTATCGACTTTGGCCTTGGGTCGAATTCTGAAGGCCATTTCCGTAATTAGCTAAAACATTGTGAAGTATTTCTCTCTATTTAAGGCATCTGACTACAATCGAAGGAAATTTTTTGAAAAATTGGATTTTTTTAAAAACTGTTTATGACTTTTAATGTATTGTCAGTTATAAACACTATAGATACTAAAATTTATTAAAAAATGTAATGCATTTTCAGAAATAGGAAAATTTGAGGTAATTTTTATTGAAATTTAACCAAAACGGTTAACACTCGATACAAAATTGTCATGCAACAATCCTATTTTTCTTTGTACACAAATTATCTATATAAATAAAAATGAATGCTTGTCTATATGTCTCTTATGCGCTGCCGTACCGCTCATCCGATTCCGATATAACTTTGACTCCTTATTACTTGCATTTACCGAATGATTATAGGCATATTAAAATTATTTAATATAAAATAATACTTTCAAATCTATATACTGCATTTATTAATCACGGATTAACCACCGAATAACTCGCCAAGGAGACACAACAGATTCAGTAAAGATGATAAATTCAAGCTAGACGTTAATATTTCGTAGCTATTTAAATGCAATGCAAGTCTTTCTCTAAGGTAATAGTTTTATTTGAGGTTATAGACGTTATAGTGCAAGAAAGTTTTAGGGGAACTAATCCTATAAGTTTGAAATTTCAACCAAACATTTATAAAATTTTAGCGTTTTTTGTAGTAACTTCCAAAAATATTAGATTACAAATAATTTTGTACCATCTCAGTTTTCAAAAAATTGTCTTTTAAAAAAAATATATTATGGTATAAATATATTCTCTAGATTATATTTATAGATTTTATGGTATAAATATATTTTCTATGTTTAATCAGTTTCAAAGCTTTGGGCAGATAGTTTTTGCTAGTTATGCTTGAAAGTCGTGATATTTTTTATTGGAGTAGCAACAAATAAATCTTTGGGCAATAATTTATTATTGCATTCCTGTGCTCCTACTTTAAAGTATTTGAATAACCCTCGTTTAGATACTGATACAGGGTGATCAGCGAATAAGCCCTGATTTCAAAATTAAATATCTCTATAACAAAGATCGATAGAATTATGCGGTAAATTGTACGTTTATAAGCAAAACTGTAAACATGCTGTACAAAAGTTTAGAAAATTTAGTTACGATAATCGTTAACAGATGGGGCTCTAATCACAATGCCCCTAGACATGTGAAGTCAAAAATGAAAAATGACTTCCGATCTGACTCCTTGTGACTTCTTTCTGTGGGGAGCATTGAAAGACACTGTCTATAGAAACAATCCCGCCACTCTAGGTGAGCTTGAATCGTTGATTGGTGTTGCATGTGATTCCATTTCCGTTGAGACATTGCAAGACGTGATGTCAAATTTCATTGTTCGATGACGCCACCTCATTGTTTCGAACGGTGAACATTTTGAAAAAATTGTATTTTTGATTGCAAAGAACGCACCACTTAATTGGTTTTTAAGACTCCTTTCAGAGTAAGAATTTTCAGCGCAGAGCGTCATCTGTAAACGATTTCCGTAACTAAATTTTCTAAACTTTTGTAGTGCATTTTTACTGCTTTGCTAATAAAAGTACAGTTTACCGCATAATTCTATCGATCTTTGTTGTAGCGATATTTCATTTTGAATTCAGGGCTTATTCGCTGATCACCCTGTATTTTTTAACTACACGGGTACAAGCATTAATTCAGAATTTATAAATCTTTTTTTAAAATAAAACTGTCGTTGGGACGTTTGAATTTACGAGAATTACAACGAAAAATTGCAAGAGTTGAAATTAAAATGGATGAACTGGGTTTACTTTCATCCGTTTCCTTTCCTTAGAACATAAAAAAGAAAGATGGCATCCACTGCTTTCGAATAAATAAATAATAATGAAATGAGAGTGTTTTCATGTTCCTCGTTTTTTCCACAATTCTTTTGTGAGAAAGGAAATCTATTCGCATGTTATTTACGATAGTTCTAGAAATTCGAATAGTAAGATATATTGTCCTTATTTGCATAGAACATTGTTTATAAAGAACCATTTTACAGTTTTTAAAATGAATTCGTCTTTTAATCATAGAATTCCGTTAATTATTTCATTGTCTAAAAATAAATAATAATGAAATGAGAGTGTTTTCATGTTCCTCGTTTTTTCCACAATTCTTTTGTGAGAAAGGAAATCTATTCGCATGTTATTTACGATAGTTCTAGAAATCCGAATAGTAAGATATATTGTCCTTATTTGCATAGAACATTGTATATAAAGAACCATTTTACAGTTTTTGAAATGAATTCGTCGTTTAATCCTAGGATTCTGTTAATTATTTCATTGTTTAAAAATAAATTTTAGTATGATTTGAATATTCAAAATAAAGCATTTAACCGTTTTATCTGTTATAATTTAGAGTAAATGTTTAAAAAAAAATCCGAATGAGTGGTGCCCCCAAAACTTTCTAGCATATTCTTTAAGAAAGAACTTGAGCGTAAAATTGGTATGAAATATTAATCTTAAACTTGCATTTAACATTTTACAATTACGTGACTTTTGAAGATTTCTTGGCAATGAATCCTTGGCATGCGATTAATAGATATAAGAAAATAGATTTGTGTTTTAGACGAATTTTTTTCCAATCAATTGAAACAAATATGACCCAAAAAATACATTTGTAATCACAAAATCTTGTACAAATTTGATGCATTTAAATCACTGCTATATATAAGTGCAAAATTTGATGGCAAATTTGATATATTTAAATTATTGCTACAAGTAATTACAAAATTATATACCAAATTTGATAGATTTCATTGCTATATGTAATTTCAAAATATTGTGCCGAAATTGATATATTTCATTGCTATATGTAACTTCAAAATATTATACCAAATTTGATATATTTAAATCATTGCTATATGTAATTAAAAAATTTAAACCAAATTTGATATATTCCTTTGCTATATGTAATTTCAAAATCGTATACCAAATTTGATAAATTCGAATCATTGTTAAATGGAATTACAAAATTTTATAAGAAATTTGAGATATTTCACTGCTATATGTAATTACAAAATCTTATACCAAATTTGATATATTTAAGTCATTGCTACATGTAATTACAAAATATTATACCAAATTTGATATATTTCATTGCTATACGTAATTACAAAATTTTACACCAAATTTGATATATGTAATTCATTGCTATATGTAATTACAATATATTATACCAAATTTGATATATGTAATTCATTGCTATATGTAATTACAATATATTATACCAAATTTGATATATTTTAATCAATGCTGTATGTAATTGCAAACTTTTAATTCTGAGTTGTTGCGTTTACATGTTTCCGAAACTGCCGATCAACCCCTTGATGAATTTGGTTCACAAAATCTTATATCAAACTGATGTTTACACTATAGATGTTAAATTTATGTATCGATTTTTTTCTGTCCATCTCTTTTCATTGCGTAGTTATTGCAATAATTTCTATTCGGACAGCCATACAGACAGACTTCCTCCAAATGAATTTTGTTCAAAATTTGAAAGAAATCTATAAAATTGGAGTTAAGAATGCGTATAAAATTTTAACCATCTAGTGCAAACCTTTTTTTTTTTTTGGTCATCTTTGTCACAGACAGACAGAATGCCGAAAATGTGTTTTCCGAGTACATGGAGGTCTAAAATATGATGATTAGTCAAAATCTTGAGTTCGAATTTCTTTACCGCAATAATTTCTCTATAATTCGCATTGGAGAAATTAAATACATAAGGATAAGCAAATGAAGTTCATCTCTTTCGTGACGTAGTGCTAATCACATATTAATAACAGTAGTAATCACATGATAATATTTCAGACTTGGTATGTCTTTCGTTAGCTATCTTTATTCTTAATTATCCGCCTTTGGCGACCAGCTGGTTCGCCATGAATAATGCGTTCGAAAATTTTCAATTCAATTACATGTTCATGAGCTTTGAAGTAATTCCGGGCATTGATTGGCCTGAAATGAATATTTTCTTAAAGATGATGGACGGAAAGTTCTAAAAGAACACGTTTTCCTAATAATATTCTTTAATTTTATAAATCAGTCAGTTTTAATTATCGGTTATGCTTCTAAAATATTAAAATATGTTTTTTTTTTTCGGTGATGTTGCCAAAATATTAAATATGTTTTTTAAAAAAAAGCGAAAAAGGGGGAAAAATATTAAATTAATGATACAGATATTGCAAACGATTATAGAAATATGTCATTAGGTTGAGATTTCAATGTATATCCTGCCTAAATTCAATCAGGTTTAGCGTAAATAAAGATTTGTTGAATTAATTATTTATATGTTGCAAACGATCATAGAAACCTTTGCTTCACATTTATTTTTTTAAGAAAATATTACATTTTGTATTTCTTTTATTTCATCCAGTCACATGCTAAAAGTTGCATTTCTTTAGATTTATTTTGTGATGATAGTTTTTTTTTTTATTTGAACTTTCGTCATTGTTTTATTTTATCCAGTCACGAGCTAAAAAAACATGGTTGAAATATTTCGTTAAAAATTCGTTAAAAATAGAGGCTTAAGTTATACATTAAAACACTGATACCATTAGAAAGCTAACTTTTTAATCTTTAAATTGATGTAAAAATCATGTTTATGCAATAATATTTTTGGAAGTTACAGCGAAAAAACGTCGAAATTTCGCTTAAATTTTAATTAATTCTAATTCTAATTAAAAATTCGAAAAAAGGGCTCAGAGGTACACATTCCCGACCTCCAAGGTAAACATATACCAAGTTTGGTAGCTGCAGGTCCAACGGTCTGGCCTGTAGAGTGCCAACACACACACACACACCAACACACACATAGATCATAAATATGTAATTATAACTATTTCTCAACTACTATTTATACAACTCGTAACTAGAAATATGATAAAGAATGCAAAAACCATAAGTAATACCGTTTTAATGCGCGTATATTAACATAGCAAGAAAAAAAGCAGTGTTGTTCTAAATATTAAATTTAGAACAACAAATTACGAGGTCTGTCCCAAAATAGCCCTAATGTTGCTTGAAAACGGGACGTTAATAGAACTAAACAAGCAAACAAAATATCTAATCCCTTAATTGTACCCTATACTTTTATGGTTTTCAGCTTTTTCAATTCCGCTAAATATAGAAAACAAAATAGATTCCTCACTGATGACTTCATATTATTCTTACTGCAGTATATTTTGAATTGCAGGCTCTATGAGGCCTCTATCGTGTAAAAAATGAATTAATTTAGTTCTATCGTTCCCACGAATTTGAACTACGAAAGTTTAAAGATGAAATTTAGGTAAGGATATTTTATTAGTTAAAGAGCTGTCTGTAACCTTTTTTTTTTTTGTATTGCTCGCACATTCATATATTGTTTAAAAAGTGATAGACAAATATTTCCCATTGCATTTAGAACAAATAATTATTTTGCTTACAAAAACGAGTAAAATGTTTGGGTTCAGAATAGAGGCATAAAAAACAAATTTGACAATTAAAAAAAATCCTGTTTCTGGTATGATAATTCATTTGCAAACTTATTATTTTGAGTCATCATCAACTTATGACAAAAATAAATTCCTATTTTTTTTTATCAACCGAATACGAATTTCTTCTCGAATTATTAATTAAATCAAAACCGGATGTTATATTTTATTCATGAACCATTATTCACAGTTTTTTATTATGTCTAAATCCAGAAAAAAACATGCAATAATAATTTATTTTTGTTTCAAGAGATGAATCAGCCTATCACTCCATGAGCTTACTGCCATAATCAATTTAGTTTAATTGCATTCGTAAATTTTCAATAAATCGTTTGGTAAAGACTATACAAGAGGATGTGTCAAAGAAGCTGAAAAATTATCTACTCCTATTGATTTTAATGTTCTAAATTACCCTTCTAAAGTATCGTACTGTTAAACTAAATAATACTTTTGACCTTGAGGATCCGCGTTATTTATTACAACCGAAAGTATATCTCCAATGTAAACTTCCATCAGCAAAACATATCTTAGGAAACGATCTTTTAAGCATATGACAGCTTCCACATTAAATCTTCCCCTGTTGGCGGGAAACATTTTGCCCATTGGCGAACAATTGCCTTGCTGGTGAATAATTTTATGTTGATTGCAGCTGATTTTGAAATTTTCGGTCATCTACATTTTAATCTTCATGAATTTTTTGTAAATTGTTCACAACAATTAGAGCCATCCCTTAATGTTTTCATAAAATTGTTTTAATTCCAAATCCGGAATTTTAAGTTCTTTTATTGCAGTAACAACCTGTTAACGTTTTTCTAAACTACTTAATATCTTCAGTAGTATCGTTTTTTGTTTCTAAAAGCTATCTTCATTAATAGTGATTGTTTATATTCCAGATTAAAATTTTCTGACGTGCATTTCGATTGCTTTGCCAAACAGCTAAAATATTTTTGGCTAAATCATTCAATTCTTTATATTTTTGCTCAGAAAGAATTGTCTGGGTCACTGATATCTGTGTCGTTTACATCCCTTTCCTAAATTTCGAAAGCTTTATTTAATGCTTTCATAAAATTATTTCTCGTAGGAGATCTCAGTTTTATAAGACTTCCGACATCCATTTTTAATAATTTCTATAAAATACATCGAAGTATCTAGAATTCTAAATCTGTTAACGCAAATACTATATATGTCAATACAGGCAGAAATGCCACATTTTAGAATATCTAAGCCTCAAATTAACAATTCTATCTGTAATTGAAAATTGACTCTTACCTTTCTCTCTGGGAACTGTTAAATAAAAGGAATTCGGTTATTCCTGATGAATGTGTTCTCTTAAACATATAAATCATCAATCCAATAACGTTTGAGTTTACTCTAAACAATCATTTCTAAATACTACTTCTAAGTATCTGGAATTCTAAATCTATTATTTATTGAAAGTACGACTTTGCTCGAACACACACGACACAACCCTCTTTAGGGGGAACTCAATCATACTTTCATTCATCTATACGCAAGTCAAAATAAAGATCCCAATCAGAGACCGACTCATCCCCGAGTCAGTATTCCCAGAGGTACAGTAAAAGCTCTTTATTCACGGGTATATGTTCCATAAATATGCCGCGAATACAGAAACCGTGAATACGGAATGGTGATTTATATGGGATTATAAGAGATACGTTCCCAGGTGACAAAGTAAAAAAAAATCAATTTAATTGAAGTTTTTGAACATTTTGATTCATTATCTTAAGGCATCGGCAATGCTTTGAAGAATTTTGTCATTTTTTCTTGCTTGGCAGTTTTTTAAAAGCTCCTTCCATTCAGGCTGATACGTAGCAGTCGCACTAGCAATTTGCCTCTTCAAAATAAGACTTCGTTCCATAGACGGATCAATGTTTATCACAAAGATTTTTCAAATTAAGCGTCACGTTTCCATTGTTTGTTGAAGCCTCTTCTTCAATGGACTACGAATTTAACATTTCCTCCAAATCAGTTTCAGTCAAATCTTCATCTTGCGATTCAAGCAATTCCTGAATGTCACTTGATTCTATCTGTTCGAACTCATCTCGTCCTATGCCATTCGTGATTTCGGCTATATATGCAGTCTGCATTTAACAACATAAGTTGTAATAAGATCTATTATACTTTTTTGTTAGTCCATTGGACGGCATTTGCAAAAGATATTGGGTTGGAATCCTTTTATTATTATGTATGTACTTATTAGATCCGGGAATAAAGACATTTTTAGCCGCGAATATAGGAATTGGGCCACATTTGTTTAATCCGCGAATGAAGTAAGCGCGAATAAGGAGCTTTTACAGTATAATGTTTGTTATGCGAACTCCGAGGACTTTGCAGTCACAACAGTTAACGTGCCCCAACTGCCATTAGCCAACACGGCGGTCTTTGGCCGAGACGAGGACAGAACTCGCCTCCTCTCGGTTTCGAGACTGGTGCTCTACCAATCAGGCTAACGCAGCCCATTAGAAAGGTGAAAGTTTCGATGGATAGATTGATGGTTGAATGAATCTTACTCAATCATGTCAGAATGGCTCAACGGAATTGAATGAAATTTAGCACAAAGGCTGATTATAGTCTGGAATGGCGAACATAGACTGCTTTTTATTCCGGCTAATTGAGCGGTTAATTTTTTATTAACTGAAAAGTAACTTTTGCTCCCAAAAGCTGAGGCCAAATCCAGCCAAATATGAGTAAGGCTCCAGTTTTTTATTTCCCCAATAGTGATCAGGTTATGCTTAGCTGAATTTCGACTGATTATTTCAAAAGATTCTGTTTATTTTCTTAGTGTTTGACGAATTTAAAATCAAACGAACGTAAGAATTCGCAAGTTGGGTTTTTTCAAACTGAAAACTAGCGATATGTCTCGAAGGCGTCACGAGATTTCTCGTTTTTAGAGAACTGAACGCTGTGATAAAATATTCTTGAGTTATCGTGTAAACAGACAGACAAATAAAATTTTAAAAGTGCGTTTTTCGGTCTCGGGAAGGGAGGGGGGTGTCTTTTGTCGTAGAAATTCGCCAAAATCTCTAGTTAAAAAATTTTGAGGATTAAAATACTTCGCACATAAGAAAGAAAAAAAGAATTTGAGAAAACAACACTTCAATTTGATTGATAGCGTGTAAGAAGTGATTCGGAAATAGTTTCCAGAAGAATTCCAGGAACTTTTACGAAGTTGCTATTATCTGACCATACCCTAAGGATGAATCTCTCAATCGGTGAGAGAAAAAGTTGGAATAAAATTCTATCGTTCTCTTTCCATTGATTCACTATTTATTGACCACTTTTTATGATTATGGTCATTTGATATATTCGGCTTTTCTTGAAATACTTGAAATATTTTTAAATACTTTCCTGGATAAAATTTGTAATATGAAAGCTAATCGATACTAATACTATAAATGTGAAATTTTAGATCTTTGGATGGATGTTTGTTACACAATTACGCCAGAACAGCTGAATGGAATTGGATGAAATTTAGCACAAAGATTTATATAGTCAGGAATAGAAGATAGGTTACTTTTTATTCCGGTTCATTGACTGGTTCATTTTTTATTCATTAATTTTTGCAGGTTGAGGCCAAATCCCACTAAAGATGAGTAAGGTTCCAGTTTTTCCCATCAACATAAATGAGGTTAGAGTTAGCAGAATTTCGACCGATTATTTCAAACGATTATATTTTTTGTGTGTGTGTGTGTGTGTGTTTGATGTATTTAAAATCAAACGTTGTTAATGAATCGATCTTTCTGATTCATTCTGTGGTACTTAAATTTAAAATGAAACAGAATAAAGGGAATAAAAAATTTCTTATCTGCATTGTGTTACCCCAACTTGCGTAGGAAAGTCAGACATGTACGTCATGCCAACTAGCTTTGAAAGTTCGTGCGTGATTGTTAACATGTGTGTTTTCATTTAACTTAAATGTTTAAAATTATGTTATTGCTATGTTGTAGCTATCTCAATCTCGATAGATAAATAAAATGGATTTGACCTGATGTTAAAGAAACACAGACCTGATTTGCTATATTGTTTTATTTCGGGTATACAATGTAAAAAAATTGTTTTCAGGTTAGTTGTGTGTTTTTGTTATAAAATTGTATTTATGTTAGTGATATGTTTTTCGTATATGCTTATACCTTTAAATGTATCGTTTTTAAGTTAGATTTTTTTTTATTTCCCATTACTTGATAGGTTTTCGAAATGCCCAGAAAACTCAAATCTAATCTTTCGAAGAGGAGTAATAAAGCTCTGGATATAAAAATAGCGAGATCTGTTTGTAATTTTAGTGAGTACTCGTAAATATACATCAAAATTTCCACGCGAACGAAGTCGCAGGTTATAAGTATTGGGTTTGGGAATGTGTTTTGGGGGTAGTTACTGGCTTATTAAGATGTCACCACAATACTCCCCTACCAGTGAGTTCGGTTGAGAGACGAACGATTTTATTGCGCCAAGCGTTATGGCTAGTATATGAGCGTTGCTGCTGCGTCAAGTGAGTCTGACGACTTTGCGTTAATGCGTCAAGTGAGTCAGACGGCTTTGCGTTGGTGCGTCAAGTGAGTCTGACGGCTTTGTATTGCTGCTGCGTCAAGTGAGTTTGACGAGTTTAGGTTGCTGCGTCAAGTGAGTCTGACGACTTTGTGTTGCTGATGGAGAGATGGCCCCAAGAGAGCTGTTGAAAATTCATCACGTCCGAGGTCATCAATTTGGCTAGTGTACGGGCTTAATAAGATATCACCACAAGTTCTTAGCGTTTTTATATTTACTTTGTTTTCCAACGATTTTTTTCTTTGCTGTTTGAGAAAGTATATAGTATTCATTCGATCGAGCTCTGTCTGCTCTACAAAACTGTGCTAATCGTCTTTTTGAGTAATTTAATTTTTAATTACTTTTAAGGCTTAGAAACGGAATATCCAGGAGGTAAAAAATCCACATTTTCGACATCTGCTCTTCTTCGCTTTTCATCCTGGCCAAAAAGCTGCTTAAGCAGCACGGGACATTTGCACCGAACACGGAGAAGGTGTCATAAGCAAGTCTGCAGCACGGAAATGGTCAAGCCTGACCTCCATCCAAAGAAGACCATGATCAGCGTTTGGTGGGACTGGAAGGGGATGGTGTTCTGGGAAATGCTCGAAAGGAATGTCACGGTCACAAAGGGGCTTTACATAGCCATACCGCATGAAAGAGGCTGTGCGACTGAAAAGACCGCATCGACTAGGCCAAAACATACTCTTTCTCGACAACGCCTGGTCCCGTGTTTCACAAGTCATCAAAGCCGCACTCCAAGAGCTTGAATGGAGGTCTTTCAGCATCCCCCGTATTCTTCAGATCTTGCGTCTTCGGATTAAATTCTTTACCGTTCCCTGTCGAACTATAGTAGGCGCGCTACCTTCGACAATAAAGAGAGCCTTAAAACCGGGCGATTTTTTGGTGGAACGGCATCGACAAATCGGTCGAGCGGTGGGAGGAGGACTTAAACAGCAACGGCGAATACATAATCGATTGTTATTACTAATGATTTTCTTTAAAAAAAAGTCTTTGATAAAAACGCTACGAACTTATTCCCCAACCCAATAGTAAGATATAAATGTAAAGCATAAATATTGGAGGAACAATACTTCGATTAGATATCTATTTATATGAATTCATGCTACAAAGCAAAGGATGCAAAGTACTTAAATGTACCAATTTCATGTCCGACAAATGTACACTTGGGAAATGTCTGCTAACTAACAACATCATGACCTCCTCCTTTCTTTGCCTGTCACGTGAATCCACGATCTTTGAAGAAGCCAGTAACAACTGAACTCGGTTTTAGAATTAAGAATTAGGGAAAACTTAAAAGCGTTGTAAACAAAATGACAAAAGCTAAAAATGATTCAAATCTAGTTACTTTCGTAAATGCAGTCATTTAAATTTAATTTGTATATAGAACAACGTTTCTTGTCGTAGAAATAAATGTTATATTTGTTTTCAAGGAGAGTATTTTTTTTTTCAATCACAGTAAAAGAATACGTGCACCACAGGCGAATACACGACACTGCCTTGGTTCAGAGTTTTTGTTTAGTTTAGTAATATTAACGTCCCGTTTTGAAGCAACACTAGGGCTTGTGGTGGTATCTTAATGAGACAGTAATAGCCACTAAAGATTGGTGATCACTTTTGTATTGGGGATATGTTACGTGGCTGTGAGCCGTAAGGTCGCGAGTTCGATCATTGGCGGAATTCAATCTTCCCATCGGCACAATTCCAGTCAACTCTATCGCCACAGGTTATTTGGGGCTGGAGCTCATAATTTTGAACCGTGGTCAGATGACGAAGATGACACCTGAAGACAGTCCTGTCCAAACTTCCACACTACACCAGCGGGAGAATGTTTTGATTTAGCATGCACCAGACCCACTTACACTGTTGCGGAATCGGGCCTCGAACCTGAAAACCTCTGTTTCCGAAGCCGCGACCTTACCACCAGGCTATAGCGACTTGCCTTTGTTCAGAGCAAATCCTATTTTGCATTAGTATGTATATTCATTTACAACATTTTTTCGGTACTATTTAAATTCTATTAAATTAAAGTTGGCTTAATCCTGCTAATATAAGGTTCAGTTCTTATATATTAACGTCCCAGTTGAAGCAACACTAGGCTCTTTGGACGAATCTTAAATTTTGGATTCCAGTCAGATGACGAGGACAACACCTGAGTTGCATATCCTCTACAAACATTCGCACCATACCAGCGGGTGTATGTACTATTTATGTGGTGGTGGGTTTAATGTACGGAGCTGTTTCGAATGAAGGCAGAAGTGTGCGCCTTTCGTTGTTAACAAGACCGTTAAGGTGAAAGTACGACTTGAACAACCCTTTTTAGGGGATGGTCGAACCCATTCAAATCAGTATGTAGATACTAATCAGAGACCGACTCATCCTTGATTCGGTACCCCTAGAGGTATCATTTGTTAAAGGAACTTGGAGGACTTCGCAGTCACTATCTATTTAACGAGCCCCAACTGCCAACACCGCTGTCTTTGGCCTGGACGAGGACAAAACTCGCTACCTTTCGGTTGTGAGACCGCGGCCCACTTATTATGTGTATATGCTTGCTTATATTTTACATACCTTGATTTGTGTATTTGCATTTTGAATATCATATTTGATAAGAATCTTTCCCGTTGTATAATATAAATTACATGATCTCTCTGTCTGCTCTGAAGTAATTTTATTCTTTTGTTGTTTTGCTTTTTTTTTGTATTGGTGCATATTCCCCTTTTGATCGAGTATTGACTTAAGTTTAGCAGGTTTTGTGTTATATTAGTTGGCATAAAAGGAATTGATATCTACAATCTCAAAAAAAAAAAAAAAAAAAAATTGTTGAAAAAGGAATATGTTAAACTGTTTAAAAATAATGTAATTTTATGTTTTAATCGTAAAAAAACATTTCCTCCAAAATTTTTCAAAAACTTTCACGCATACATACTATTAATGTAGCTTTGAATTTTACCAGTTATTACTAATTCTAGTTTTCGATAGAAAATGTAATTATTATTTTTCAGAGAATGTTGTTGAAATATTCTTCAAAAATTTATGAGCTTCTGAATCAAAAGATAAATGATTCTATCCTTTCACTCAAAGACGATATCACAGCATCTATCATTCCCCATCCCCTCTGCCAAAAATAATAATAATAAATCTTAGTCAACCGTTTTACTACTACTTTCCCTCCCCCACCCAAGCGCGGAGAATTTTTTTCCTTCTGCTTCGCTTGAACAGTTTTTAAAAAGATAACATAAATGATAAGAAATATCATAAAGAAAAAATTGCTTTGCTGTACAGTTTTCAGACATTATTTAGAATTTCGAAACAGCAAAACACGAATTAATTATTAGGCTAGATTCGAATTGTTTACATTGAGAAGAGAGAAAAAGTGAGTGAAATAAACGCAGCTGAACTTTGTAGCGAGGAATTTATCCCTCATAAATTATTCGTGATATTTATCCATCCACTCATGTTTAGGTATTGTCTAGTTTCATGTTTTAATCATTCTTCCTGCATTCTAAATCATTGGAAGTTTCGGTTCGGATTCCCAATGCGCATGCTTTTTAGTGATATCGTTTCATAAAATATCCAATGAGTGATGATTAGAGATTGTAACTGCTTATTTGGAATCTGTTATCTGGGAGTAAACTTATTCGTGTTTATTCCTTTTGCATTCATCTAATATTCTATTTTTCTGCTTCAGAATTTGTCTGAAATGGCTGCCAAACGAAGTGAGAAAAAGTGTTTCACATTTACATGGAAATTAGAAAATGCTAGTTGTTGTATTCAGAAGAATCGGGAAATAATTGAAAGTCCAGTATTTGTATTGGATGAAATACATGCAACGAAATGGAAGCTAGGGCTCTATCCAAGGGGAGACACACATGGAAATCATATTGGCTTTTACCTTGGCAAAGTAAGAGACTTCAAAGATGTGGTCGATAGAGAAATAATATTTGAACTTGCCTTCATTGCAGAAGATGGTTCGAATCTGACGTTTAAGAAAGAAATCAAACATACCTTTTCTGGTAATGGTTCTGCCTATGGGCTTTCCAAATTTGTGTTAAGAGAAGATGTATTCATTTCGAAACGATCAACATTTCTTCCGGGAAACATTCTGACAGCTTGCTGCAGAATTTGGAAGAGCGATGGAGAAATGACAGATGATGTCAAATGCTTTGCACGCACCCGTATTGGAAGCGAAAAGAGAACATTTATTTGGGAGATAGAAAAATTCAGTACTTACGAAGCAGGGAAAGTAAAATCTTATGTGATGAAATCATTGGCTAATAATACAAAATTAGCATCTGTGGATTTATCATTGGGTGGAGGACAAAATTGTGATGAAATTGTTCATTTTAATGTTACCTGTCATGATCTAAATATTAAATTTTGTGTCTATCACCTGTCACTTGTCGACGCTTTTGGACAGCGAATCGAATGCAACCAAGATGAATTTTGGTTTGATACAATTTTCGATTCACTCAAGTTCTCTTTCTCTCTGTCAAAGCAGAAGCTAATGAAAAAGAGTGATTCATATCTGCCCAGTGACATATTATCATTATCTTGGGAATTTGTCTTTTCAAAGGGAGTTGCATCAAAAGAAATTGAAGCAGTTCAGTGTGGAAGTCGACTTCTAAAAGCTGAGTGGGAAAGAAATTTAGAAGATTGTATTTCTCAATTGTACCAAGACGGTTAATTCCCAGTGAACGGTACGCTCCTTGTCCGCCATCTTATTTTTTGCGACTATTGGCGAAACACGACAACGCGAAGCACACGCTAAGTGAAAAACAGATTGAAACGTTTCAAGCCACAAAACCGTTAAATTAATGGCAAAAAGTTTTGAAATTCAAACTTGCCTCCTACAACTTTTAATATAATTGGTATTATTTGTTATGTCAGACCCCAACAAGGAAGTATTCTCTGAGCTTCATTTGGGAGTAAGTAATGAAATTGTTAAAAGTAATAATATTTTGATTTCGTGCTTTATCATTTGATTTTAGATTTTTTTATAAGACTTATGTTGAGGTAAAATGTTTTATGCAAGATTTCGTACTAAAGCGCAAGATAGATATAGTGATCTCTGATATGTTTTAAATTTTTTGATGTATAATATGAACTAAAATTTTATGCTTGAAATACGAAAAGAACGCTGTAGTTTTATTGTGTTTCATATATTCAGTATATCAAATTTGTAATTTAAAATTATAATACTGTATGAAATTTAATGCAAATAGTATTTTAATTCCTTTAGTATTATTTAATAAACTTTGTTTAGTGATTAAAATACAAATTTTGAGTTGATTTTTATATTTTAATTTAAAAGTATAAAATATTATAATTATAAAGTAAACTCAGATAATTTCTGCTCTAAGCTCTATATATGTATTCAAATATCGTAAAATATAAATTTTTGCTCTTACTTATGTTTCTTTGCCATGTCAGACTATAGCAATTTTTTTCAACAACAAAGTAGTTTTTATTGCATCATTTGTGGGAAAATTTAAGATTAAATATTTGAATTTTTTAAGTTGATATTCAATATTATGATTTCATGATTATAAATCTCTTTTAAACTAAATGTCGTATGTACGATATCATTCTAAAATCATTTATGAATATAATGATCCCTCACATACGCATTTCCTTTTTTATGTATAGTAATGCAAAGTTATCCGCTGCTATTGTATGTGTGAAATGTGAAAATTTAGTTATATGGAATTGATTCTATTATTCAGTTTAATAAAAGCTGTACATATTATATTGTATATCGTTGTATATATCAAGATCAGATTCTTATTGTATCTGAGATATATCTATAACTTAAAATAACAGTAATGTGAAAAATTAAATGAATTTAATATTGTGATTCTTCTTTTTGTAATTGATAAACTATGCCTAGTAATTAAAGTATAGATCTTAAATGCTTTTACTTTTGCTTATAATGCTGACTATAGAATAAAATATCGAAGAAGAAAAAAAGAAAGAGAAAAAAAACTTTTGCCTGTTAAAACTGTTATTAGTTTTTTTGCCCTTATTCTTTTTCTAACCACTAAGTCATTTGTGTGAGAAGTTTTGAATAATACTAGGGAACAACTTTGATATACACCCCCAAAAATTACGCGCCAAATCTGGCACTCCCTACGGACTTTTTAGGGTTGCTTTTTAGGTAGGATTAATTATTTGTGTTTCGCGAAAATCCATCTTGGCGAGAAAAAAAGGCGCCAAAAGCAGATATTTTGCTTGGTGAGAAAAAAAAGTCGCCAAATTTCCAATTTGGGGGTGTATATCAAAGTTGTTCCAATACTAGTATTTTTAAATATGAATATTTTGATATCCCATTCTCGATTTTTTTAAAACTTAAGGTGAGGTAAACCGTATGCAAGATTTCATATTAAAACGCTATATCGGTGCAATGATTACTTACATGAGCAAAGAAAAATCTTTTGATGTAAATTAATGCTAAGTTATCCATTAAAATATGCGTTTGAAATAAGAAGAAATCTTTCATAGTATAAATTTGATTTCAATTTCTCAGATTATTATATCAATTATATAATTTAAAGTTATGTTGTGATTTGAAATTTAATGTAATTCATACTCTTGATTCTTATTCTTATTGTTAAGTTATGTCTAGTGATTAAAGTACAGATCTTGAGTTGATTTTTGTATTTTTAGAGAAATATGGGCTATTTTTTTCTGCTTATTAAATAAGTAATAAAATTTCAATTTTTTTTTAATTTGTAAATTTAGGCTGCTATTCTTTTTTTCTTTGATACGTGAGGCTAGCAGTTTTGCCTACAAAGGTATTCTCATTGCATCATCATGTGAAGAAATTGTGAATAATTGTGTGAATTTTTAGAAAGGAATGTTTTGATTTCGTGCTTTTTTGGTTTAGACATCTTTTTAATTAAATGTGTGCAAGATTTCATACCCAACTGCTGTATGGATAAAATAATCTTTGATTTTAGATATTTTTTATTTTATATACCCTGAGGTAAAATGTTGTATGCAAAAATTCATACCAAACTGCTGTATGGATAAATTGATCTTTGAGTTAAGATAATTTCTATTAAATTTACTCTGAGGTAACATATATGCAAGATTTCATACCGAACTGCCGTATGGATAAAATGATCTTTGATTTCAGAAATGTTTTACTAAATTTACATTGTGGTAAAATGCATGCAAGATTTTATACCAAATTGCTGTAAGGATAAAAATGATGTTTGATTTTATATATTTCTTTTTACTAAATTTACCCTGAGGTAAAATGTTGTATCCAAAAATTCATACTAAACTGCTGTATGGATAAAATGATCTGTGAGTTTATATATTTTTTACTAAATTTAAGCTGAGGTAAAATGTGGTATGCTAGATTTCATACCAGACTGCTGTACGGATCAAATGATTTTAGATTTTAGATATTTTTTACTAAATTTGCCCTGAGGTAAAATGTTGCATGCAAGATTTTACACCTAACTGCTGTATGGATAAAATGATCTCTGACATAAATGTAAAAACTTTTTTTTTGTATAATTATTGCTAAGTTATCTGCTGAAATTGCATGTTTGAAATACGAAAATATTACTTGATAGTATAAATTTGATTCAATTTATCTAATTATTATATATATTTAATATCAAATTATATTCTATAAAATTGAATGTAATTCATATTCTTTATTCTTGTTTTAGGCAATCAATAGGTTGTGTCTAGGGATTAAAATCCAGCGCATATGCAATATAAATTTGTGCTGCATTAACTTTTTATATTGCTTTATGAATAAAATATTGAAAGAAAACTTTTGTCTGCTTATATTGTTCATAGTTTATTAACCTTTTATTTATATTTGTCAACTAATGAAATTATGTTTGTGCAGAACAATTTTTTTTCAATAGTATATTGATCATTTCACTT
This sequence comes from Argiope trifasciata, assembly GCA_026543055.1. Lineage (NCBI taxonomy): Eukaryota > Metazoa > Arthropoda > Arachnida > Araneae > Araneidae > Argiope > Argiope trifasciata. Next base: position 972,742 of record JAPMOQ010041001.1, on the reverse strand, counting down.
TCTAACTGGTTTTTTTAAAGTCTGATTACAACAAAATTTGATAAGAAAAAAATATTTATCCTGCAGATATGCTCATAGAGTGCGACTAATCCTATTTTTTCCAATCAGTTGATGGAAAACTAAATGTAAAAAGTGTTTGCTTGTAGTGTTTCAGGTCAGAATAATATTACATTGCTACAAGAATTTCATTCATACAAAAATTTAAAAAGTGGTGTTTTATCTAAAGGAGGTTCATAAATGAATTACAGTTTCTTTCAGCTGGATTACTACTTTTTATATTTATTCGTATAATAGTTTAAGATTTATTTTGTTTCAACATTTAAGTTATCTAAGATTATTTACTTTCAAGAATAGTGAGTTTTCTGTCATCATATGCATATGTAGTAAAATGTAAATACGTCAAATGTCTTTTAAAAAACTTTTTAAATTACAGCACGCATTTTTGACTTGAAGGCTGCTGCTTAACTATTTTTAAGGAAAATCACAGGCAATTATAATTAACATGTTATCTATATACTTATAATAAAGCACTATGTGTGCGTATGTGTTGGCGCTCTACAGGCCAGACCGTTGACCTACAGCTACCAAATTTGGTACATGTATACCTTGGAGGTCGGGAATGTGCACCTCGGAACCCTTTTTTCGAATTTTTAATTAGAATTTAAATAAATTAAAATTTAATCGAAATTTCGACATTTTTCTGCTATAACTTCCGAAAAAAATTATAGCTCAAACATGATTTTTACATCAATTTAATGATTAAAAAATTAGCTTTCTAATGGTATCAGTGTTTTAATGTATAGCTTAAACTTCTATTTTAAATGAATTGTTTTTCAACAACACTGTAGTGGTCCCGCCGCGAAGCGGATGAATACAGGAGAAAAATTACACGGCGGAAGAAACTGAGTGATTCGGCAGATTCGAAGCACGGCGCAAGAAACTGAGTGATTCGCCAGATTCGAAGATCCGCGTTGGGAATAGTGATGGGAAATCTCGTTCATTTGAAAGATTCGGTTCAAAGTCGTTCGTTCACCAACTTGACCCGTTCGTTCAAGGTCGTTCGCGAACGACCGATTAGGACTTTTTGAACGAAAGAGTTAGGCTCTTTCGTTCGTGAACGAATGAGTAGGCTCTTTCGTTCGCAAACGAATGAGTAGGCTCTTTCGTTCGCGAACGAACGAGTTAGGCTCTTTCGTTCGTGAACGAACTGATACATTGCTTTCGACTCACTACGTCATCATGGGACAAACCGGAAATTTCCGGTTGTATTGAGTGTCAAAGGAAGGCAACTTCTACCTGTACTTTTCAACGCATGCGCTGTTACTTAGCCATATGTAGTTCGTTCCGAGAAGATGGTATGCACAAAACAGAGAAGGGGGGAATGATAACTAATGATTCTTTTCCCCTCTCACAGAATGAAGACACAGGCTTTGTACTTTTGATCATTTCACAGTTATTGTACTGCTTGAGATTACACAGTTATTTAATGATTTTTAATGCTTTTTTAAAAGCGTTTCTTAGGTCAGTTTTTATTTTATATTTTATTATGAAATATAAGATTGGTTATTTTGACAGTATGGAGTTTTCAATTACGTTTAAATAATTCCTTAAAAATCTAAGCTCACCACTGTTTACTAAGTATAAAAGTATTTCGTTTTTCGAGATTTTACATCATTATAACATTTTTCAATAAATTTTAAAGTAACATTATAAATTAGCATTTTGTCATAATTTTAATTATTCAGCTTTTATTTTTAAATTTTATTTACTTTTATTTCCTGGAATATATGCCAATTGTCTTGTCTACTTAATAAAGAGCAGGATTCACTTAGACCATGAGTTTTTGGAATATTGATATTCCTATTGTTTTATACTTGCACAAATTTGATTGGATTTTTATTGTTTAAGAGTTATACTATTGCATTTATTCCTATAATAATAATAATAAACAATAAATAAACAAAAGTTTTTTTCTATATTGTCGTAATGCGCGTATGTATAGATGCAATATCTGAATTAATTTTAAAAATACTACCGAAAAAATGTACTTTAAACTTTTTGAAAATTTATTTAATTAGCAAAAAAAGTTGTACTTCAATACAATTCAAAAGACTGGGAAGTAAACGCACATATATTTAATTTTAAAAAAGATGCAAAAAGGGGTTTTGTGCAATTTAATGCAGCATATTCTTAAATTAGCACCCTTCAACTCAAGAAATAACCACGAGCCAAAACTGTTAGTTATAGTTTCAATGTCAGTCAATCATCTAGAGAATTTTGAATATTGCATACAGGGATTTGATACCGTATGCACAGGCCGGTCCAGATAATCAAATAGACGTCTAAAGAAAAAAAAATTGGATTTTTTTTTATTCAGGGGAAATTAAGTTTTTACTTTCATTCCATTTTTGAAAGCTGTGCATTAGGGCTTATTCAAATTAAAATCAAGAATTTTTTAGATTTAAAAACATTATTTCCAAGTGTTTTTTTTTTTCATGCTTTCAAATTTGAACTATAAATTTGTGTGTTTTTACTGTTGTTGTTGTTGTTATCGGTCACTGACTATCACTGATACACCAAAAGCTCTGACAAACTTTGAATTTATGCTTAAAAAATTTAATTAAAATTTTTCAAAAATTAATTATTTAATTTTAATTTATTTTTAATTTATTTTTTTTTATATCCGAGACACTGAACTCAAGTTTTTTGAAGATGAACCGTATTTAAAAGTTTTGTATGTAAATTTTTATAACATTTAATATTAAAACAAATTGCTTGTATAAAGGTTAAGTTAAAAAAAACATAGGTTTTAGATGTTTGGATAGGAAGATAGTGATGTTGCATTATTTAATGATCCAGACAAAGCTTATTCCGTGTCTGCATATTCAGCCCATAATCATGATGTAGTTAAAATAGTACAGTATAAGAGAAAAACCATTTTTTTCCTTTTTTATTTAAACATTTATTTTATATCTGTAGCCTATATTACAATTAATGAACGTTTTCTTTCTTGGTCAGCATCAAAAATTAAACAAGACATTTTGCAATTTACGAGAGCAGTGTAATTAATGTCAGAGTTCTATATAAAAAAAATCTCTAATCGAGAGATTTTCTTTTCAGAAATGAAGATAAAACAACATTGAAATAAGGAGATTCATTTGAAAGAAGTAGTAGCTTAATAAGATAAATATTAAATATTATTACCCCTTATTATTTGTCCTTAGATGCTAATTCGTTCGTCTTCTCCTTTGTGTAGTAATAGACAAGATATAATTAGTATTTTTTTAAAAATAAATAATTTATTATGATAGCAATGCTCGTCATTTAAGCAAAATTTATTTCTTATTTTTAAAGGTAAGAATAAAAGAGCATACGAAAAAAAAGAAGAGTAAAATAAAATATTCGACGTAATTCATTTTATGACAATAATTGTAGCATAAATAATTTATGAAATATTTTTTAAAAAGTATTATTATTAAAACAAAAAGTAAAATTTAGTATCATATCAGCAAAGTCGTAAATGATTCGTAAATCTTTTACTATTAAAACTCCCTGAAATCTCTAGTATAAAAAAAATTGCATGCCGCCGCCCCCCCCCTCCCCTCGAAAAAAAATCTCACATTTTCTGATTCTACGAGTTGAACACTTTTACCTCCCCTGAAGCTTTCCTTTTTGCTAGACGAGTATCCAAAATTTGTAGTGATAAAAGAGTCAAACACCATGTAATCAGCTCAAGGTCAACTACCAGTCTTCCTAAGTGATAATGTCCCCCCCCCCAGCTTTCACATTCTTTTGCGGACATAACCACAAACATCTGTCTTCTTATCTCTATGCGGTTCAAGCATGAAATTAGCAAGTTCCATATTGTCGGTCGCGAACGAAAACAGCCAGGTCCACACAGTTAATGAACTGGAATAGCCGGGTCCACACAGTCGGTCGCGAACGAGAATAGCCAGGTCCGCACAGTAATTGAACTGGAATAGCCGGGTCCGCACAGTAATTGAACTGGAATAGCCGGGTCCACACAGTCGTTCGCGAACGGTAATAGCCAGGTCCACACAGCTAAAAACGGGAATAGCCGGGTCCACACAGCCATTTTCGAACGAACGACTTATTCAGAAGATAGCGATCCGATTCAGTTCGTTCACTTAGATGACCCGTTCGTTTCGACCCGTTCGTTCGCGAACGACCCACCTCTAGTTGGGAATGATGCATCGCACATAAAATGCTCGTAGCGACTGTTGTAAAAGTTTCAGTTAATTAATCAATTTTTAGTTCTAAGTTAATATAAAATTATATTTGATTTTTACCTAACTGTAAATAACTTTAGTATTATTAAATAGTATGTTTGAGTTAAATTGGAATTGCTTAATTCATAAACATCACTATAAATGGTGACCTTGGACATTTTTGGCAAGTTAATCTTCTGCTCGTTAAAAATTTTTTACCGAACTGCATCCATGGTATTGTGCCTTTTCAAGAACTTTTGAGTGCTCCTCTGTTTTTATCATCGTTTATTCCTGTGAAATACCATATTATTTTTGGTTTCTCGGTTTTGGATTTTGATTAAACTACGACATGCAAAACGAAAGTCAAGAAATTGCACGTGTCGCTGTAAAGCCACCCCCATTTTGGAGGGCAAACCCTGAGATATGGTTTAAACAGATGGAAAGTCAATTCACGCTAGCTGGAGTCACTACCGAATTGACAAAATTTCACCACGTGGTCTCCGCCTTACAACCTGAGGAGTTGGCTGTGGTCGGTGACATCATACTTAATACACCGACAGAAGATTCTTTCACCGCGATTAAAAAATGACTGTGTGATCAATATGCGGATTCTGAGTCGCAGCGTCTAAGAGACTTAATATCGGAAATGCAACTCGGGGACCGACGCCCATCACGACTTCTATTGGAAATGAGGAGCAAGGCTGGTACGAAAATGAATGATGATTTGCTAAAATCTTTATTTTTGCAAAGGCTACCGACAAACGTGCAACAAATTTTGGCGATTTCAAATGACAATTTGGATAAGCTTGCCGAGATGGCAGATGGCATTATGGCAACAACTAGTGCCTCCTCAGTAAACGCAGTAGCGGTTTCCGCAGATGAGCCAGATTTGCGGACGATGTTAAGTGAAATAACTACCCGCCTCTCTCGTCTAGAATCCCGTCCACGTGGCTATTCAAGAAACCGCAGTAAACAACGTTCTTCAAGCCGAAATAGACAAACGGAGAATTCAGCACACTGCTGGTACCACAGAAGATTTCAACAAAGAGCTACGAAGTGCCGACCCCCCTGTTCCTTCCATGCGTAAAACTGCTAGAGCCGTCATCTAATCAAAAGGGTGACGGCGAGGCGACGATTCACCGTCTGTATTTGGCAGATAAAACATCTTCACGATATCTTATCGATACTGGAGCGGATGTCTCCGTGGTTCCTCACACTGTCTATAAGCCAAGCTGCGCGAATGCAACTGTTTGCTGCAAACGGGACAGTGATTCCAACCTTCGGACAACGCCTGCTGAAAGTTGATCTTGGACTAAAAAGGGATTTCAACTGGCCTTTCATAATTGCTGCGGTGTCACAACCAATTATCGGAGCCGATTTCTTACGCCATTTTGGACTTGTAGTGGACATTAAAAACGGTGTTTTGATAGATCCATTAACCACCTTGCGGACAAAAGGAACTTTATCTGCTGGAAATTGCACTGCTGTTAAAGCAATCATTGAGGACTCTAAATTTCACAAATTGCTAGCAGAATTTCCTACGCTTATTAAAGCAAATTTTACCCCAGATAAAATTGTTCACGAGGTGGAACATGGGATACAAACAAAGGGACCACCTGTTTTCTCGAAACCCAGACGATTGCCACCAGATAAACTGAAAGCTGCGAAACAGGAGTTTGAATTTCTTGTAGCTTGTGGAATTTGTCAACCGTCCAAAAGCTGTTGGTCAAGCCCGCTACATATGGTTCCAAAGAAAAATGGAGATTGGCGACCATGTGGGGATTTTCGTTGACTGAATAGTGTCACCGTTCCAGACAGATACCCTGTACCCCATATTCAAGACTTTTCAAGTTTTAAAAGGGAAAACCATTATCTCTACCTTGGATCTCGCTAGAGCTTATTATCATATTCCTGTTCGTAAAGAAGATGTTCCTAAAACTGCAGTAACAACTCCGTTTGGCCTTTTCGAGTTCTTATTCATGCCATTCGGATTGTCTAATGCTGCAGTAACATTCCAGCGATTCATCCACAAAGTCTTGGGTGAATTTAACTTTTGTGTGCCTTACTTTGACGATGTTCTGGTTGCGTCAAGAGATGAAGAGGAACACTTAGCTCATTTGAAACAGATCTTCCAGAGATTTTCGGAATATGGAGTTACCCTAAACATGAATAAATGTGTTTTAGGAAAAGCTTCTGTACAATTTCTGGGACATTTTGTGACTTCTAAAGGAATTACCCCCCTTCCTGAAAAGATAAAGGCAATTACGAATTTTCCACAACCCGTTACGGTGAAAGAGTTGCGTCGTTTCCTGGCCATTATCAACTTCTATCGAAAATTTATACCTCGAGCTGCGCAAACTCAAGCAGTTCTTAATGATTACCTTAAGGGTTCCAAGAAGAACGACAAATCGACAGTAAACTGGACCGTTGAAGCTGAAACTGCCTTTAGGAAGTGTAAACAGGATTTAGCGGAGGCAGCAACTCTTTGTCACCCGGTGTTAAATGCACCATTGGCAATTGTTGTGGACGCCTCAGATACAGCTATGGGCGCCGCCTTGCATCAACAAATCGACAAGGAGTGGCAACCACTTGGATTTTATTCTAAGAAACTCTCACCATCCCAACGTAATTACAGTGCTTATGACAGGGAGCTCTTGGCTGCATACATGGCTGTGAAATATTTCAGACATATTCTGGAGGGTCGGCCATTTACCATCTTTACTGACCACAAACCCCTCACATTTGCTTTCAGACAGAAGGAGGATAAATGCTCGCCAAGGCAGCTACGCCACTTGGATTATATCAGTCAATTTTCCACCGATATTCAGCATGTGAAAGGAATTGACAACGTGGTTGCAGACGCCCTCTCCAGGATAGACATTGCAACGATAGAAACACCGTCAAACATTGATTTCCAGGAAATGGCCAAAAACCAAAAAAGTGATAAAGAACTGTCAGAATTATTGTTGCACCCTGATAAATCTTCTCTAGTACTTCAACCTTTTGCAATAGGCGATCCTGTCGTTGAGCTGTTTTGTGACACGACCAACGACCGCATTCGACCATTCGTACCGGAAGCGGATAGAAAAAAGGTATTCCACAGTCTGCATTCTATCTCACATCCTGGGATTAGAGCTACGGGCAAGCTAGTGGGAGAGAGATATGTCTGGCCAGGAATGAAGTCAGACGTAAGAGCATGGGTTCAGCAATGCCTGGCTTGTCAACGTTCAAAGGTTGTACGTCATACCAAAAGCAGGCTTGGAGCTTTTATTCAACCCAGCGCCAGGTTCGAACATGTACACATGGATATAGTTGGTCCGCTACCTCCTTCTGAAGGTTTTCGATACTGCCTCACATGCGTCGATCGTTTTTCAAAGTGGCCAGAGGCTTATCCTATGGTGGACATCACAGCGAAGTCAGTGGCCTCAATCTTCTACGCCGGATGGATTGCAAGATTCGGACCTCCTCTTCGGATTACAACGGACCAAGGCACACAATTTGAAGCTTCACTTTTTGATGCCCTGGCAAAATTCCTAGGTACTGCTCGACATCGCACAAGTCCTTACCACCCATCTAGCAATGGTCAAGTTGAAAGATTCCACAGGCAGCTAAAGGCGGCTATCAGAGCTCATGCCACCATTCACTGGACTTCTACTCTCCCTACCATACTTCTCGGTTTCAGAGCAGCGTGGAAGGAAGACCTGAAGGCAACTGTAGCGTAGATGGTATATGGAACGACTATCCGGCTACCTGGAGAGTTTCTAAGTCCATCACTCGGAACAGCGGATCCAGCCACTTTCGTTGGAAGGCTGAAGGACACCATGCAAAAGTTGCTACCATCAAACCCCCGACGGCAAGAGCATCGAGCAGTATTTGTCAATAAAGATCTTTCAAACTGCTCTGATGTGTTTCTGAGGACAGATACATTAAAAAAGGGTCTACAACCGCCTTATGAGGACCCATTCCAGGTTATGGAAAGAGGAGATAAAGTCTTCAAACTGCTCATTCGTGGAAGGGAAATTACGGTTAATATAGACCGGGTTAAACCAGCCTACATTGCAAAAGATGAGGATCACCCTACTTCACTTGTCGAACAAGAGACGGAGGCATCGAAAAAGGAAACATCTACTTCTCCAAGTGTCATTCCAACTGCCATAGTTACACGCTCAGGTCGACGTGTACATTTCAGGCGGTACCTGTAACTACTGGAAAGAAATCTCGCTATCGCTGGCGGAGGGCTACTGTAGTGGTCCCGCCGCGAAGCGGATGAATACAGGAGAAAAATCACACGGCGGAAGAAACTGAGTGATTCGGCAGATTCGAAGCACGGCACAAGAAACTGAGTGATTCGCCAGATTCGAAAATCCGCGTTGGGAATGATGCATCGCACATAAAATGCTCGTAGCGACTGTTGTAAAAGTTTCAGTTAATTAATCAATTTTTAGTTCTAAGTTAATATAAAATTATATTTGATTTTTACCTAACTGTAAATAACTTTAGTATTATTAAATAGTATGTTTGAGTTAAATTGGAATTGCTTAATTCATAAACATCACTATAAACACATTTCAGATAAAACAAAATTTAATCTGCAAGAACACGGCAAAGGGAAAAAATTAGGTTTTATCCCTGTGTTGCCATCATTTTGACAGAAGTTAAAATTTAAAAAAAATAAACAATTACTTCAAATTAAATCTAAAGAAATGTAACTGTCAGCATGTGACTGGATAAAATAAAATAAATAGAAAATGTGATATTTTCTTTTAAAAAATGCAAGGCAAAGGATTCTATGATCGTTTGCAATATTTAAATAATTAATTCAGTAAATTATCTTTATACAGGATTGAATTTATACAGAATATGCATTAAAATTTCTTTCCAATGGCCAATTTGTTAAATATTATTAATAGGCATATATATTGTTTAATACTATTAATTTGATCTAAATGCAGTAAATAATTACATTTTATGTAGTTTGAGTCAAACAATGCATTTATGAATAATGAGTTTTAGATTTCTTCATACTTTGCTCTGTGAGCCAAATTTTACAAAATATTTTTATTAATATTTAAAATAAAAGTTGCTACATCAATCAGTCTTCTAAATCAATCATTAAAACGGACTGATTTATAAAATTAAAGAATATTATTAGGAAAACGTGTTCTTTTAGAGCTTTCAGTCCATCATCTTAAAGAAAATATTAATTTCAGGCCAATCAATGTCCGGAGTTACTTCAAGGCTAATGAATATGTGATTTAATCAAAAATTTTAGAACCCATTACTCATGGCGAACCAGCTGGTCACCAAAGGCGGCTAGTTCCAAATAAATGAATTTGATAATTATTCAAAACACTTGGCGCTTATCATTATTAAACGACATATAAGTAAAACCTTATTTATTAAATACAGGCATATTAATCTTTTATTTAATTGCAATGTTATATTCTAATACATAATTTATATAACTTTCATCATATATACTTATATATTAAAATATAAATTTGTCAATCTTGAAAAATAGATTTTCAAATCTTTAGTACGAATTTCCAACTTCTGGGCTGCTGTTAAAAAATCCTGTCTTCTAAAATATCTTGAGCAGTCAATTGTAATTAATAGGTTATTGCAGATAAATGAATTAGATGATATTTCAAAACTTATAAAATATTAGTGTTATGAACAATGCTATCATGAATCTCAAAAATCATTATTAAATAAAGTATAATCAAACAATAATTATACATTGGAATATTAATTATTCATCTAATTGTAAAATTTTATTTTAATACGTAATTTATCTAGACTATTATAATTAATACGTTATTCCAGATAAATGAATCGGATGATTATTGAAAACTTAGGATAATAACTTAAAATATTAGGATTATGAACGATGTTTTTATGAATTTATTAAACAAAGTATAGTTAAACTCTTATTTACATTTGAATATTAATAATTCATCTAATTATAAAATTATATTCTAATGCATAATTTATCTAAGTTTCTTATTTTCATTTAGACAATCATAATTAAATACTTCTGTTATAATAGATATATTATGCCAAATGAATGAATATGATAATTATTCAAAACTAATAAATTATAAAAACTCTGGATTATGAAGCATATTTACATAAAATCCTTATTAAATAAACTCTTAATTTTTATGTATAGAAATATCAATCATTCATTTAACTGTCATGTTATATTCTAACAATATAATAATATATTCTAACATGTATAAATTTATTGTTTTCTTTTAGACAGTTATAATAATTAATTGTTTGTATAAGGAATTAAGTTATATTTATGACAAGAATTAATGAATAATTTGCTTCGTTATAGATTGAGTATCATAGAATTTTTCGATGGGAGAAATAGAATGAAATAGAAACAAAGTTACTGGAGAATCAGATACATGCTTAGGAATGGAATCAAATTATAACTTCTCAAAGATACAATTTATCAGGTGCTACTGCGCATTATTCGTTTACGTTTATGAATTTTTATATGCATATGTTATTGAAATGTAAATACATCAATGTCTTTTAAAAAGTTTTTATAACGAGATACAATATTCAATTAAAAACTTTTATACGATAAAATGTTTTAAACTTTCAAAATATTTTCTTTGGAAAAAAACTATTATTTTTTAAATTCATAAAAGGCTAAATTTTTAAAAATATTTTTATGCATACACAAAATAGTTCCAGAAGAATTTTATGTTTTTATAAACTAAAATTAACATGACTATCTATATAACTAGAACCACAAAATGTATGCATCATTTTTGCACTATTGTTTAACGAATAACTTAATTATCAATTTTACACAATTTGCAAAAAATTAAAACATCTGATATATTTCATGGACTTCTAAATCCAAATACAGGAGGACCAGCTTTTCTACTGTTTGAATCCCCCTTCCATTTCCAGATATTTTTAGGAAATTTCCCTGACATTATTTGAATGTTTCTAATATCATCAGAACGATATTGTTTTATTTTATCTTCTTTTACTATTACAGAATTTGTTCTGAACTTAATTTTAAAAATTATTCTATGCCTTTAATTAATGTGAAATGAAATTTAATAATTTCAGAAAAAAATATTCTTTTCACTTATTGATTTTCAGATTAATTATGTAAAATCTTTTCTTTTTTTCTTCCAATTGATATATTGATCAACCAATAGTTAGCCAATACTACGAATGGGACGTGCAATAGTTAGCCTCGTGTGAACCCACCTTTACTATTGCGCTCAATTATTGTCTTTGTGTGAACAGTTGAAACAATGTATTGTTTGCCATTGTCCTATTGTGGTCACGAGATTTTCTAGAGGTAGACACTTGAAGATAAATGCTCATCTAGTTCAACGTTTAGCCAACCAATCATGTCTCAGAACTGTTTGTCAAATTTATTCATGAAAAATGCATCACAAAAATATATGCACACCGATTGGTGGAGTGCTTAAGAACGAAATGATTTGTTTCCTTCCAATGGCGTTCCTTAAGGTGGGTTGACATGAGGCTAACAATTGCGTGCAATCGCTGCCTCTCTACTATTGGCCCGGCATTGTCCTCATGTGAACAGTTGAGACAACGACAATGGACAACGTTTACTCTGACAGGGCAATCATTTGCCATTGTCCCGTTCTTGTCACGTGATTTTCTGGAAGTAGGCGTGATCTATTGTGCTCAAAAGTTAGCCTCGTGTGAACCTACCTTTACTGTTGCGCTCAATCGTTGTCCTTGTATGAACAGTAGAAACAATGTATCGTTAGACCATTGTCTCATTGTGGTCACGTGATTTTCTAGAGGTAGGTATGATCTTCTATTGCCTGCAATAGTTGGCTGCGTGTGAACCCACCTTTATCCATGCTGTTTAACCTCATGCAAATCAGAATTGAGCTATAATTTTACTAACAAGAAAAAATTCTTTTACAAATACAAAATGAAATATCTTCATCAAAATAAGAAAAATTCTTCAATGAAAACGGCATTGACTTTTAGCTCACTTACTTTAATGAAAGCAGTAGATTGTACAGTGGCTCGATGCCTAACCCGTTAAAATGGGGGGTAGAAATGAAAATTGGTCCTTATTAATTTTTTTTCTTTACTGCATAAATAGAATTATGTTTTAGATGTTTAAATTTCAAGAAATATAGTATGAATGAAATTTTGTAAATTTTTTTGACAAAAAGTTCCACATACATCAAACAATGTAAAAAAATGCAGCCTTTCTTTAAAAAAAAAAAAGATGCGATTGATTTGATGTTGGGAAGAAAATGAGGGGATAGAGTTGCTCAATATACATGTTTTAAATAAAAGAGATTCATTAAAGCTTGAAACTTTAATAGTAATAGGAGCTAAGCTTTAATTAGGCTGCCTTTTTCCACAGTACCCAAAACCATTTTCGTAATTATGTTGTAACTTGTTCTGAAAAAATAAAAATTTTTGGCGAAAATATATGTTTATACATAATGTAATAAATTAGACATGGTAATTGATCTATCTCTTCCCTAATCTTTTTTTCTTTAAGACTGTCAGTAAAAGTTTGATTTTCATTAGTTGTATATGATATTTCATTCTACTTATGGCGAAAAAACCCACGAAAGCGAATTATTATGTTTGATAAAAATTACAGATTAATATTTAAAAAAAAAAAAAAAATACTAGTTTTATGATAAATTCCCGCCCTCTCAAAATTCCTTGACGATTCCGGTTTCCCAGTCAGCTGACCACTCATAATTATAACATCGTTTTGAAAAATGTCATCTTTATGTCCCCCTCCTCTCTTTCTTTTCTTCTTTTAGACCCCCCCCCCATGCATTCATATTCTTGAATAATACATTTGTAAAGCTGTTTACATGAATATAAACATATTTTGGTAATGAAACAATACTAAGAAATTCATATTTTCCATATTTCTATCCAATGCCCCTTAAAGACGATAATACGTTTACTTTGCTGATCTCCCCATTATTATTAATTTCGTATTATATTTGATGACTTGGCGAGTTCTGATCATCTTGGCAATATTATTTTGTTTTCCCATCTTGGCGAGAAATTTAGTCCAAAAGCTTGTCTTGCTGAAAAAAAGTTATTTGTCTGGGATTTCTAATCAAATTAATTCTTATCAACTTCAATATGCTACTAAAATTTATTATGCACTGAAGGAAAAAAAAATCCCAGCTAGGAAATAATCATTGCAGAGTAATGAAATTTGGACAATGTATTTGCCCAGTTATCCAGTTTAATTGATTAAATTTTTAAGATCACAAATAAGTACAAGAAAATTCATTTCAAAAGTGAAATGCTGTTACATTAATAGCCTGTGTCACTTTGAGGGTTGGAGTTCCATGCTTGTTGTACCTAAGTATGTTCTAGTAGCTCAACCAACGAACATTACACATTAATAAGCCATTATACACCGAGTCAAACAACAAAGCACCAAATTTTCGCTTATTTAAAGCCTGTGACAATATGAGGATGACTATTTTTGTGACTAATGACACTGCATCAAAAGATGCTAAACCATTATTAGCGCACAAGACTTGTTGGTGAATAATGCTGTGGAATTCAAGAATCGAATGTCCTACCTCTGTTTGAAATAAACCAAGAAAACTATTTTTTTTTTGTCCACTATATTGGGAGCACTATTACTGTTACTGAAATGATTCTTTTCAAATCCATTTCTTTCTCAGCACCTCGACCAACCACTTGTGTCTATTTGTAATACTTCATAGTAAATTTTGTTATTTTGAACTAAAATGTAAACTGTTTTGATCAGTGGTGTAACGATAATATTGTGTCACGTGTCATTCATGACATGTGAGACAATATGGTTTGCATTCCTGATCTAGAATTATAACAGCTAATACTGAGTTTCTAGTATTGTAACAGATAGTATTGAGCAATTAGTTTTGTAACAGATTATATTGAATAACTCGTATTGTCACAGATAGTACTAACTAGTATTGAGTATCTAGTATTGTCACAGATAGTATTGAGTATCTAGTATTGTCTCAGATAGTATTGAGTATCTAGTATTGTCATAGATAGTACTGAGAAACTAGTATTGTCATAGTTAGTACTGAGAAACTAGTATTGTCATAGATAGCATTGAGTATGTAGTATTGTCACAGATAGTATTGAGTAACTAGTATTATCACAGATAGTATTGAGTATATAGTGCCACTTTGATTATATTGGAATGGATGGAATTTAGATGGGAAGAAATTTCAATGCTTTAGGAAATAAAATTTTGGTACGAAAAGGATTTAGTCATGGTTAGAAAGTGAATGAATTACACATTTATCATATTGTTGATTAAATCCTTCCATAATAAGTAGTCAAATCATTAAACAAGAAAATTTGAATAGTCAATTTCACACAAAAATAATTTGGAAATTAGATTTAAATTTTTTTTTTCACAATATGATGCACAATTTAGGGGTGAAATGTAGATTGGATGAAATTTCAATGCTTTGTCAGAAAAATAATCTGGCACTAAAGAAATTTAGTCATGGTTCTAACAGTTAGAAAATGAGTGGATTGCATGTTTCTCATATCTGATATAAATTGACCTATAAAATACAGGCATATCATTAACCAAGAAAGTTAGATAAAACAATTTCAACATAAAAGACTTTTTAGATGAGATAAAAACATTTATTCACAATACAAAGGGGGTGGGAATGCACAATGATGTATTGAAAATAAAAATTTTTTACAAATGATGGTGACAAGTTAAAAAAAAAAAAAAGAAAAATGTAGTTCAAAAAGAAGTACAAAATACTTTCTGAGGTTCCATAAAATGAATTTAAAAAAATGATAAAATGTACAGCAGAAACCTGAAAAAAATAATAATAATGAATTATGTATTTTCCTAATCAAACAGAAAAATAAACAGAAGCACTATTATTCGGCAATATTTCCATTAGCATAAGGTTCGTAATTGGACTATACATCAAAATTCTTAATATTAGATTTTTTATTCATTGATAGTATATTGAAAACTAATTATAATATTTGCACACATATAGTTAAAGTTTTCTTTTGCTTAGATTTCAATAATTCCCAGTGAAAGCATACACTGCCGGTCAAAAAAGTGCCAAGTTCCTATTTTTTCCTTTCTTTAACTCATCCAAAAGTTAAGTTCTTTTTTTTTCCCCTCTTTCTCTTCTTCTTTCTGAAATTGTGAGCCCCTGCTAGTGTGGCAGGAAAATTTGGAGATGGGCTGCCAAACTCAGGTGCCACCCTTGTCATCTGACCATGGTTAAAAATTACTAGACTCGCCCCAAAATAGTCTTAGCATTGCTTTAAACGAGGACACTAACTAAACTAAACTTAACTCTGAAATTATCACACGAGTATTTTTAGATGTGATACAAAAACAAATAATTAAAATGCAAAAAAAAAGAGATTATATAATTCAAAGTAAGCAAAATTTATCTTGATATTAGTTGAAAATATATAACATTGCCAGGATCAATGAAAATATATGCAATTTTATATAAATATTTAGTGGCAAACTCTTTGGCATCTACAAAGTATAGATGTTAGATGACGCTTTCAATTTGGTCCATGCCATCTTGATAATATTAAGATTTGAGGATTGGCTTTGTCAGTCAAAGTAGCTCATATGATAATGAGAGAACCAATTCTGAATGTGCTTGAATTTATACTTCAGATGATGCCACAACCAAGAGAATACATTCAGAACCAAGGTGTTCTCAAGGTCTGCATACTGAACTTATCTAAGATTCCTTGAATCTGCCTCAGGGGACTCGTGGCAAGGCAAGTTCCAGTTTTATTAACATCCACTTTAACCTTTTGTGATAAGCAGATTTCTCTGCTGGGAGTACCAGCTAGTCAGAGCAAATTTATCTTTTCGGAGTTATTTCTCCCTTAGTGATTTCAAGCAAATATATGGGTATTGGAAAACACTGAATTCGCTGAAACTGATTTTTTGTGTTTAATAGCGCTTATAATACATAAAAATAAATTTTTAATTACTGTAAATTTCCAAAGTATGATATTTTGCAAGACAACCATCGATATGAAGTCCTGGGGCAGCTTCTAAGCAATATATATATAAATATATACATGTATCTATACAATGTGTTAATAACACCGTCATACTGGTGACATCGACTGCAAAGGGTTAAAGCAACACTGGAGATATTTTAAGATGATCCTCGTAATTTTGAACCATTGTCAGATGCCGAGGAACAACATCTGAGCTGGCACACCCTCTCCAAACATCACATCCCACCAGCTAGAGGGTGTTCAGCCTCTATGGAATTAGTGCCTACCAGAACATTTTACACAATAGTTTTCAGTTGAAACAGGTCTTGAACATGAAATCCCACAGTACCAAAATCAAGACCGAACCAACAGGTCATTAGGGACCATGGTAAAGTAAGATACATGTTTACAAACCATGACATTTCCACAACCATGCTTCAGTATTTAAATTTTGTACTTGGAATCTAACAAGCTAGGGTGTCTTCCATTCAGCTCAGCTCCTTGGAACTTGCACCTATTAATATAAGGTTTCGAGTTTTGGGGGGGTCACAAGTAAGGAGGTCACAAAACTCACAAGCAGAGTCTGTAATTGTCAGGTGGGGACTGGCATATGAAAGATGCATGGCATTTCTGTCAAAGAAATGATAATAACAAGTAGGTCCAGACTTAGGAATCTTTAACGATCTACCCATCTCTTCAAGAACTCTGATATTTCACTCTCTAATATACTGTATTATTCTTCAAGATTGTTTTCACTAACTATGGGTTCCTGTTATTGATTGGCCAAATTATTGATGCCATTGCAAAATTCATAAGAAGCAAGATTAGTGGAAGTTTAATTGAGCAAAACTGATATTTTCTCTCATATCTCTCTACATACTCTTATATTTAAGCAAAACTCTTATATTCCATTTTTAAATAGAACTGATAGATAAAAGATACATTATTCCAAATGGGATAAAATTCCATATTTTCTTTAAAATGTTATTTATTACAGCACTTATTTATAATTAGGTTTACAGTACTTTCAAAAATGATGAATTATCACATTAATTTGATTCAGAAGTTTAAAATAGCACTGGTATAAAATCTTTTCAAAAAAACAAAAAGACACTTTTTTATTTATTTACTGTTATTGTATTTCATGTTGTATAAAACAGTTTAAAATGTTGTAAGAAAAATAACTTAACACATATAATTGAACAATATTCTTCATTGTAAAGTAATCAGAAAAGACAGTTGATAAAGTTGGGATAATCATTTACCAACTAGGAATCCAGAAAAAAGAAATCCCTGTGTGTGTATGCAATACAAGACAAAATGTGCAAAATGCATTCATGTACTAGTTACAATGGAATAAAAATATTCCCTAATTTCAAACATTCTCTAATAAGTAGAAAAGTCAACGAGTGGAAATAACATTCTTTTAATATACTCTCAAAAACAGTATATTAAAAGACGGTTTATATTTACATTAAAAATAATTCCTCTTCATTCATTGCCTGGAATTTAGCACAACCAAATTAACACATTCCATACAATACTTTGCATGCTCACAGGGCCTGCACATTTTTTTAAGCTCTAGAAACTTGCTTGGTAAACAATAGGATGTCATTATGTACATTTTTAATTTGCATTTGGTATTACATTTACATAAAGTATTCTTAACTATTACTATATATTTTATACATTTATTTATTATATAGTATTTTAAAAAGCTGTTTTCTTACAGAATAAAATACGAACTTTGAAACAAAAAAATATACAATAATAAAACACTTTATAATAAATTATTGGTGCAGATCTACTGACATTTGGCTATACTAACTGATCGTTTCCACATGCTTGGAATGTCAGCATTCAGTTGTTTTGCTAATCATTAATCATAAGAATGCATAAGGTTTCATTAGCCTAGTAATGTAACAAAAATATTTGCCTCTGGTTGGTTATGCATTGATTCAGTAAAAAGAAACAAACATGAAAATAAGATATCTCATGACACAGCCACAATGTCAGACTATTAAAAACGAGAAATCTTGTGACCTGTATGTAATGTGTTAATATATCAAGAAGGGGGAAGATATTGATGCTACTCATACGTTTTAACAGTAAATCACTCAAAACTAAGGAAGGTGCAATGAAACAAAACAACATTTCTGCTACTCTGTTACAAGCCGTTTAAAACAAAATTACTACTTTTGCTTATTTTTGGCAGATCATGAATTTGAGAATCAAATTCTAGAGATTTTTCAGTAATTCATCCAATGTTTTCTCTTTCTTTTTCTTTTGAAAGAATTTTACTTGCAACTTTCCTTCATGGTCATTTGCACCTTTCCTTTTCCCATATTGGTATGATATGGAAGTTTGGAGAAAGCATTTCATACTTTTCATCTGACTGACCGAAGTCCATCCCCAAAATAGCCTTAGTGTTGCTTTAAAAATGGAATGTTAATATAACTAAGACAAATTAAATTAAACAGAACCTTTTTTTAGAGTGCTAAATTAGCACAGATTTTTCAATAATTGCTTTTTCCCCCCTTTCTCTTTTCTTTTGAAAGAATTTTATTTACAATGTTGTTTCAAGTTCATTTGCTTCTTCTTTTTTTTTTTTTTTTTTTTTTCCCCTTTTTAGTGTGACATGGAAGTTTGAAGAGTGGATTTCATTCTTGTCATTTGACTGTGGTTCAAAACTACGAGGTCCATCTCAAAAATAGCCCTAGTGTTGCTTTAAAAATGGAATGTTAATATAACTAAGCCAAAATAAATTGAACAGAACTTTTTCCAGTGTGCTAATTTAGCACACTGAAGCAAATCTTTTGAAATCAGAGCATTTAAAACACCTTCATAGTTGATAACATCATACATAGCTCTAAGACTAATTAAAAAATTTTCTTTCAAATTTTCAACAAGTATAATATTCTTATTGATACTAAATAGACTCTCCACAGTTATATTGCCATGTAACAACCATAATAAGGAAATTCTTTGGATTTCAAAACATTAGAAAAGAAATAGTCTAAACAAATTTTTCCGTTAAATGAATATAAATGTTCGCCATGTGCCCTTTTTAGTTCTTTCAATAAAAAATCAAATTACGTGATTGCAAGATAAATTAACTGTTCTATTCTTTTTCACATAATAATGTATTGTTCAATAAATGTGGATTTGAATAAGATGCAATTTTTAAAACAGCCAATTTTTTGGACAACTAGTAATCAAGTATAATTTGTAGTTTCTAAATCAATAACCCTATTTTTTCCCAGTGTCAGATTTTTGGCATCGATTTCTATCAAAAATTAGCAATTTAATGTTTTTGCTTCTTCAATGATGCTTCGTTTGACAATATTTTTCATTAACTGTTTAACAAAAAACAAAAAGATATTAATATAAAAAAGCCACCATAGATTAACAAGTCTGAAATTAAAGTGTCCCAAAATCAATACAAGATTTGAATTTGCCACTATTCATGCAGTAAAGTGTTAGCAACTATTTGACTGCTGATAATGTAAGGTTAGTAAAAATACAGCATTCTATGACAAAGCAATGTGTTAATGCAAGATTTGAATTAAATAAAAAAAACTTTTTTCTTTAAACTGTTATACTTTTATTGAATCATAAAGTACTCAGGATAGCTTTATGCATGGCATAACACATAGGACAAATGGAATACAAGGTTTTGTTGGTACACATGCCCTCTTTTGTTGAAATTTTCAATGACCATTTTGAATGAATTTTGTTGATGCAGCATTTAATTTCCTCTTACAATGCACATATGCTCATGGGTTTGTTAGCATAGATTTCTGACTTCAAATAACACCATATAAGGAAATCCAATGACACACAATCTAGGGTACAATTCTCAAATTTTCAATGAGCATTTTGAATGAATTTTGTTGATGCAGTTTTTAATTTCCTCTTTCAATGCACATACGCTCATGGATTTGTTGGCATAGACTTCTGACTTCAAATAACACCATATAAGGAAATCCAATGGCACACAATCTAGGGTACAATTCTCAAATTTTCAATGACCATTTTGAATGAATTTTGTCGATGCAGTTTTTAATTTCCTCTTTCAATGCACATTTTGCTCATGGGTTTGTTGGCATAGATTTTTGACTTCAAATAATACCATAAAAGGAAATCCAAAGGCACACAATCTAGGGTCCAATTTTCAAACTCTGGCTGCCACACTCATTATTTTTTAAATATTGTTCAACAATAATATGTTATTCAGAGATGCAATTGAAATCTGGGGTGGGGTGAGGGGCTGTTTTTTTTCCTTTTTTTCTTTACATATATTCTGCATACAAGAAAATATACAAATAGTTCTCATGTTCAAGTTATAGTGGAATATGGTTTTAAAGAATGGAAAAAGCAATGATATGAGGCAACTGTCAAATATTATTCTAAATAATAGCATATTAAAAGAATGTGTAAATTTACATATTTTTTAAATCTAGAATTTAGCTAGAAAAGATTTATATATTGGAGAGGGAGGATATATTACTTCTTGTGCTGTTTAATTGTAAGTCCTACAAAGTTAAGAACTTGGGTGAAATCAAACACAAAACATTTTTGTCATCATGATATACAAATCATTTAATAACTACTTAATAAAAAAACATCACAGAGAAAGATTTTTTTAAATTCATTCTTTTTTACAAATTCAAGTGTTTGAGTATCAGTTTCTGAAATCTCTGAAGATTTTTTTTAGTCATCAATTTCATTGAGCTAATAGACTTAATACATAACAAATAAGATATATCATTTCTCTATGGCTTAATGTACATTTTTAAGTTAATTTAATTGCAGTGATGATATACGAAAATATTTCCAACACATTATCGAATGAATTAAAGAATGAAAATGACGCAACAAGTCATAGAGTTGATAAAAATTCAACTTTAAAATATTGTTCTTCAATTAAAAAGTTCAAAATCAGTTTATTTTCAGACATTAAATTTGATGTCTCCAAAGTTGATATAGCACCACTTTTAGAAACGAAGTCCAATATCAATGATGTCTCTCTTGAATGCAATTTTGTTTTTCTCTTTAGGTGAGACTAGGTTTATTAATATCTTGTAAAGCAGGCAAAACATTGATTTTGTGGAATTTCCTGAACACATTCAGCAAAATCAGAATTAATTTTTTTAATCATCCAATTTGTTTAAATACAGATTTTGAGTAGCTTCTTGACTTAAAAACATTCTCTAATACACTTGGAAAAAGCTCGCAGCTTCTAAAATAATAAACAAATCATTCAATAAATTCAAATATGGCAGTCTAAACAGCATTGAAATTCAAATATGGCAGTCTAAATATCACTGTGCTGCTATCACAGATTGAATCTTGCTAATCCTGCAGAGAAATGAATACTATTCTTTCATTCATTTACAGAAGGTTTCCACATGCTCATTAACTGTAAATCAGGAATGTTATGGAAAAACAAAAAAAATTTTGCAAATCAGAACTGGAATGATCAGTACAGAGAAAAAAGTATGATTTGTACATCAGACAATCATAAAGATAGTATTTCCAATTTTGGAAGGTATGACTTTAATTCTTGCAATCTTTACAGATTAATAATTTTTGAATAAGAAAACAATAAGTAAGAAAAAGTTCCTGTACTTTCCTAGCTATTATTAAAAATTTTCAAATTTCTCTCACTTTTATAAGGATTTTTAAATTCTTTTGTTTTCCCCAGTGGCGTGACGAACCTGTTGTTTTCGCATGTAATGATTTATTTGTATTAATCCTAACCTACAAACAGTCAAGTGAGTTTTTCATAGAGTTGTTGCCACATTACTGATCCAATGCTGGCAAATTCAAATTTTGCTTTAATTTTGGGACAGCCTTTTTTTAAAAGTAGATGAAAAATCTTATATTATAATATGAGTAATGGTTGCCAAGTCGAAAATCGCCACAGAATTAATAAACTCCGGTAAACTTGGGGGGGTCTAGGGTTTTGGGCCACGAGGAATCGATTGGTGCCGGTTTTGAAGCGCTACGGTCGAGCAGTTCGGAGTTACAGATAGGATATTTTCAAACTTTATTAGTTCGCCATAATGGCTATAGATGGCAGCACTTAAATTTTCTTTGTCTATTGCCTAATAGGTTTCAAGCGGTAACGTGCTGTTGATTAATGTTTATTATGTTTATGCTGTTATAGGTTTATAATATGTTTCTTATGTATGTATATATGTTTGGTTTTTCTAAATAAATTTGTCAAAAATATTGAATTTCAACACACTTCAATCTTTACCTTTACTTTACCTTTGTATAGAATAGTTTCCTTTCCAAACTTTTTATTTTACAGTTTGCTTGATTTTTCTCTGGAGAAAGGCAGGCATATTTACAAGCAGAAGTGATGAAAAAAAGGAAAGTAATAAATTTTTCCCTGTTTTATATAACATATCTTGATAAGGAAAATATTGTTTATACTGCCAATATATTATTAAGATTTTCATAGGGATTTCTGACACACTTCAATCACATGTTAAGGGAGACAAAGAGACCTTTTTAAAAAAAGTATTTGTTAAGTCAGCAATTTTTATCATTTCATGTGCAGCTTCAGCTTTTAGTCAATTTAGCATTTTGCAAAACTTATCTTGAATTAATAAGAAGAGAAAATAGAATCGGATCAGGAAATAAGAGAATACTATTAGAATGAAGTTACCAAGGACTAAATTAAAATTAAGCTATAGAAATTAATTTGGATTTAAATTAAATGTTACATATATAACTGAAATATATATATTTCTTTAAGCTGTAACTTTTACAGCATGTAATGTATGACATTTTTGTACTACTCAATTTTTTGGTTATTTCACTATCAATGAACATATATTTAAATATCTCCAATATACTTTTGAAGGTATTTAAAGACAAATGTGACATAAGTTTTACTATCTGAAAAATTTCATCTTTAAATTATAGTTCTTGAAATAAAACATTCAATTCAAATTTTGAGACATCAAATTTGTTGTTTTTGGATTTGACATGTCATGTCACTTTGGATACGTCCAATATGAATAATGATTCTTTTTTCTTTTTTGAACTGACATGCAGTTTAGTGTGTTTTCCTCTTTTTTCCTTCCTTCTTACATGCAGGCTGGCTGGCAGGCTTATGGCACAAGAGCCAAATCTGGCCATACTGCACCAATAAAATGGTAAATAGATAAAAGATATTTAAAAGAAAAACACAGTCACTTATGAAATAATAAACACAAATATGTTAAGATAAAATTGTGAAAATATCACTTAAAAAGGACTTCAGCAACTTAAAATTTAAAACATTGATTCATACAATAACGTAATGTACATGAACTTGTAAAAGGAATGTTCCACGTAATGAAAAACACAAGCTGCTAAATGCAAGAGATCTTAATCAATAGATCTTAAGAATTTAAAAATGTTTGGATGGTATTTTTCACCCACCAATCCTTGTATATTGGAGAAAATGAATTAAAAAATTGAACACAAGAATTATAAACAGGACATTCAATTAAAATATGACAAATACTAAAATGTACTTGGCCCTTCTTACATGCAAGCAGTACAGAGTAAATGGATTTTATAGAGCTTCTATAATCAAATCAATATAATTTTACAGAATTTCAAAATAAGGAAACATTATTATTAGTCCAATCTGTATTAGATATAGATATCTGATTATTGTTTAAAAAATTTCCAATCTATTCTGAATAAGCTCAAAATTTCTCATATAATAAAGAAACTATTCAATAAACTTATGAGTGAGCCTAGTAGAGAAAACGAGCCCATGAAAAAACACAGAAATGGATTAGAAAACTGTTTAAAGGCATATTTTATATCAAGGCAATTCTTATTCAAGCATGATCAATATAAATAGGATGTGCACTTAACAATAGTTTAGAAAGATAATACTGAATCTCTTGGGTTCATATATATATTTTTCTCTTTTTATTTGGTTTTAACAAATGAAACCTTCTCAAAGATCATTTTATCCTTGTAATGTTTTCTGAAGAGTAATTCATAAATGTTAGACTAGTCCTACATGTTTTCAAGAACAGTCACTTAAATTATCATTCATCATTCCAAAACAAAATGTGAACCTGTTTCTTTTTAAGAATAATATTTATGTAATCCTATAGGCAAATCTAGTATGGTACAAAACTAATGAATAATACCACAGCTCTAATAAAGTAAAATAACACCAGATATGCTCAAGTAAACAGAGTAAGAATTAAGAGCATGCAGTAATTGAATGCAATACAATTGGAGGCTCAAAATCCCAATATTAAGACGCTGCATTTGGGTCACAAGACTTCCCATTCTTAGAAAGTCAAACATTGTGGCCATGTTATGAGACATCTCATTTTCATGTTTTTTCGGCAGTATCAAAGCATAACCAACCAGAAGCAAATATTTTTGTTATATTACCAGAGTAACGAAGGCTTACTCATTTTTATGACAAATAATTAGCAAAATAACTTAATGCTGACATTGCAAGCATGTGGAAAAAATCAGTTAGTATAGCCAAATGACAGCAATCGTTTACTGTACCTTATAAAGTGTTCTATTACTGTACATTTTGTTATTTCATAGTTCGTGTTTTAATTTTCAAGGAAACAACTCTTTAAAATGTAAAAAACTTTTAAATAATAAATAGACATATAAAATAAATAGTAATATTTAAAAACACTGTAAATATAATACCAAATGCAAATCAAAAATGTGCATATACGCATCCTATAGCTTGCAAAGTATGCTTCTAGAGCAGAGGTCCTCCTCCACCTTTTCTAGTGAATATTTCAACACCGCCCCCCTCTCACTCCAGAGAAATAAGAGCGTACATAATGCATGGTAAAAACAAGAATTAAATTAAAAAAAATTACTAATAGATAGAAAATTATTGGAATTGAAATGCTACTGAATTTCTTCTTTATTTAAAAACGTTTTAGCTTATAAGAACAGACAGGGGGTTTGCTGATACAAAGTAATCCATAATAAAATATTGCTTTCTAAATAAATAAATAGACAGTTTCAGAGAACATTCAAAACATATACTTAATTAAATTAAAAAGTATTTTTATTAAAATTTAAAGACAGCAAATTTCTAAATTAACTAATGAGAAAGCTGATTTTGATACATTTTAAGGGGCTTGTTAATATCAGGCTCGATTTTACTTAAAAACAACCATAAGTTACTGCTTTCAGAAACAAGGAGACGATTTTTCTTTTTTGTTCCCAATGTTGCTACAGCACTAAATCCACGTTCTGCTAAATATGAAGATGGGAATGCTATCAGAAATCGTTGAACTATCGACCATAATCCTGAATACAGTTGCGAAATCGACTTCTGGAATCAAAATTCTTGCCATTCTTGAAGTTAATTTTCAATTCCTCATTTGTCAGCAGTTTTATTAGTTTTTCTTCTAACTGAGATGATCCTGCTGTGTTGACATTGGAAAAATGATCCAAAGTCCAGTCTGGTATATCCATGTTTAAAATGTCCTGGAATCTTTCCTTGAAATCATTGTAAACTATATTTGGTTAAACCTCTTGTACCCCTCCATGCCATATCAAAGCCCCCTAACTTTCTCTGGCTCTTTTACCACCCCTTGAAAGCTTTAAATGTTCACAAGGGGGTGTTATCGCCAATGTTGGGAACCAATGTTCTAGAGCATTCTAAAATATGCAGACCCTGGGTGTACATAAAGCACGCAGAGTGCCTTACTTGGCCTATTTTTTGTATGTTTGTTTTTAATACATATAGTCAGGGTGAGGACTAAATAAATTTTGCATAATTTTCATAAGGAAAATTACAGAAAAGATACAGGATAGGGGAAAAAGACATACATTAAAAATTCTAAAGCATAAAATAAAACAGATGAGTTTTCAAATGCAATCATTTTTGAGTAATGGAACAAATACAGTTTACAATATTTTAAGCTTATACTTTAGACAATATTTAAATAAGCATCATTAAAATCTTAATACTTACATCAATTAATATATAATGTTTTACTGCTCAGAAACCTTCTTACGCTGCTGCTTTCGTAATTCTGCTTCTTTCTTTTCTTCCTCGGCTCTAATTCGTTCAGCTTCTTTTTCTTCTTCATGAGCTTTAATTAGCTCAGCTTCTTTTTGTCTCATTTCCTGCTCATACGTTTCTCTGTTAATTTCGTGAATATATATTACGTTATTACAGCGTATAGCACCTTCCAGCAAATCGCAAAATTTCCTACCTTGTTGATATCCTATTACATTGTGAAGCTAAAAAAAAAAATTAATTCCATTATTAATTTTCAGACATTTAATACACAAACAATTCATTTATCAGAGTAGGAAGATATAATTTATATACTACATGGACCTTAATTATTCTTCATGTTATACAAATTAGTTACTAAATTATAAAAGGAGATGGAAAATTATTACTACTTAAAATAACATAATACATATTATGAGACATGCTTAAATATTTTCCAGCAAATTTTCAAACAATGCTTCCAAGTCAAAATTGTTGATTACAGACCATTTGCAATCTTATCATCCGAGCAATTATGATAGGTGTTGATTTGTAACTTTTGACAATTAATTGCAGGAGGATTATTAAATGTAACCTTATTATTTTTAAGATTTTAATTAAATTTTCAGGGAGAACTTTAACTTTTTCCATATAGATTTCTCATGTTTATTATAGACGAGTAGGAAAACAATGCATTTTTTTATTCATGAAAATTTTGTATAAAATATAAACAAAACATCACAGCAACAGTTTAAGGCATAAACCACCACTGCATATGCACTAAAAATTCACATAATACAAGATGATGTGTATAGATATATTTACTGAAGATACTTTTCTGTTAGATGTATACCTAATATTTTTAGTTCCAAATTGATGCATTTTTGCTGTTAATACTAAGGTTTCATATAGAAATCTTGTATTCAATGGGCTAGCAAAGCTATTGTTACAATGTAATTTTGCTTTCCCGCGCTAACAATGGCATCGTAATGAAGAATGATTTACAATAACATGTTTTGGATTTTATCGAATGTCGCGTCGGTAATCCCAGAGCTTGGCGACAAAATGGATAATACCTGAAACTTCGAGAATTTTCACGATCCGTCCATTAGGAACCGAGATAGAATGTTCCTGATTGGTTCAGAAGCTTTTAGCCCCGCCTCCCAGGAGCTATAAAAGGTCGGCAATCTGAAGATGATGGCGGATCGGTAGACCTGCACTGAGAGCTCTTGAATTGATCGTGAATAGGAGCCCTGAAAGTAGGAGTCGCCGGGGGAATATCGAAGCAACGAAGAAGTGCTGAATTGGTGAGTGCAGTATTCTTTCGTAGCCCGCCGTGCCATTGCCGTGAACGAAGCAATCCTGAACTGACAAATAACCACGTTGTGTGAAGTCGGTAACGAAAGTAAGAACAGAGAGCGGGAGTTTCAGCCGTTTAGAGAGACCTATGTGAGCGTACATAGAATCCCTCAAACATTCCCTCTCATGCTGAATCCTGTCTGGCCGCTTTGTGCGCTGTGGATGTTGTCACTACGGAACTTCTGTGTGTGTACTACTGCCTGTTGTTCAGTGCGTTCGTCTCGGTTGTGTATAGTTGTCTTCTGTAAATATTAGTTGTCTTGTGCTGTAGATATTTGTTGTCTTTGTGCTGTTTCGTCTTTGTTCGGTAAACGTTGTCTATGTTGTGTCTTCTGCTAACGGTTTGAACATCGTCGTTGACCGTGTGTTCAGGCACCATATAAACCCACTATACAAGTGAATGAATCCTACAAATAGGAGGTAAATCCATAACACTATTATGTTTTTGCTAGCATGGAAAACTAGAGAAACCTTGGCAAAAATGTTATTTAAAAATTTCTTTTCAGCATTTACTTGAGACTTAAAAATTTCTTTTCGGCATTTACTTTACTTCAGCATTTACATCACAAGTATCACATGCACAATTTTTTTTTTTTTTTTTTTTTTTGCATGTGTTTTGTGTTTGACCCATACAAATGAAATAGTCAAATTTGAAATTGATGCTTGCAATATCTGATACTGGCAGTTGAACAATCTAGGGCTTTGCTAAAGTATGAACCCAGTACTTTGTAAAATGCATTGAAAGAATAGTAAAAAGTAATTTAAAATTAACAAAAATATGGTTAATACATTGTTCAACAAATATTTGCAAAGACAAAAAAATTTGAAAAGTAGTATTTGAAAGATTAAGTGATACGATAGCCTTAATGATAAGAAAGAGGAAATTCTCATAATTATATAAAAGAGGGGAAAAAAAACCCATTTTTTTTAAAGAATCATAATTATTGGAATATATTTGTCACAATTTTTTATATTTATTAATATAATGATATAAAGAATGTGTGTTGGATTTATTTTTGTACCCAGTTTAGGATACAAGACAAAACACAGGAAATTGTTTTCAAAAAATCCTGAATTTTTAAGAATGTTATAATAAAAATCTTACTGTTTAACTACAAAAGAACTGATAAAACAATAAGAACTTTTAATTTATTGCCATATGTCAAAAGGATATGTTACAAGTTATATGTGGTCAGAAACTTGATAATTAGCACTGTAAAAATTGATTATTACAAAATTGAAGTATATATAAGCCAGAAACAATAATAAAAACATTAAAAATTTTAACACAAAAAATATTTATTTCATCTTATTTTTGGCAAAAATAACTCTTTCGAATTGATTATAAGCTTAATAGTTCCTCGAAAAATGTATATCTGTACAATGGATTGACACATCTAAAACTTAAATGAATATATCTAAATAAAAATATTGAATACTTTCACATATTATGCAAGATTTTAAATATATAAATGAGCCAGTTAAAGGATGTTACCTAATATTTCCAAATATCAAATTATTATAAGCAATATCTTAAAAAATTAGTCAATATGAAAATTTATGCAGTATTACTACACCACCCCCCCATTCTCCAAAATAACCTGTCACAAGCATTCCAGAAAAATTCATAATAACCTTCATCCAAAAATATTAATAATATATTAGAAACTTACCTCAACATTCATATACGTATCAACACATATGAGTTTTCCGACGTATTCCTGTTTGCATTTTGTAGTTACCCTAACATCTTTTGATATTAAGGATTGAAGAAATGGTTTGGGGTTGACAACAATGCAACCTTTCTAAAAACAAAATTGAACCATTTTTGAATACACACAGCAAATATGATAAAAGTTTGGTATAAAATAAAACAGCTTTTTTCTGTGCATTTTTTTTAATTCATTTATTTACCATTCATTAAAAAAAGTTTTAAGGTAAACAGCTTTTTTATATATAAAAATACTGAAAGAATAAGAAAAATCTATATTTTGCATAGTTTACATAAAAATTTTTTTTGGAAAAAGAAGCTTAAACATACAGCTTCAATACAGGCAACATTGGGGTTGGTAATGAAAGTGAGCAAAGCCCTACTAGTCCATTAAAAGAGTATTCTAAATTCCATCATTGAAAAACATTCCAATAATTTTTATTACTGTTACACGTGTAAACTTAGGTTTAGTTTAGTATAGTTATATTAACATCCTGTTTTAAAGCAACACGAGGGCTATTTTGGGACGGACCTCGTAATTTTGAACCACGGTCAGATGACAAGGACAACTCCTGAAGTGGCACCCGCCTCTCCACACCAGAGGGAGGACGTTTGGCCTGACAGATTTAACGTGCAAGAGACTCCCTCACATGGTGGTTCTACGGTGGAATCGAGTCTCGAACCTGAAACCCTCCGTGCAAATTAGGATTATGCTGTGCTCTATTATACACAGTGTAACCAATCATTATATTTCATTTTATAATATTTAGGAATCACTATAATAAGCATTTTATTTAGATGCATAAAACGAATTCCTGACTCCTCGATCGTCGCATCTGGTTTGAAGACAATAAGTAAGCACAATGACGTATTATACGAACACATTGACCGCCAATTACAAGAAAACTTGTAGATTGCATTCTTTTCTAGGAGAAAACCATCTAGGTTATTAGATGACACCTTCTTTACTACAGTTAAAAGATAGCAAAGAAGAGCTCATCTAATTAGATAGATGTCCCTGATATCAAGCAAGGGTACATGTTAAATCAGTAAAGTTGCTGTTATGTATTTTTTTCAAACATTTTGATATTTTAATGACCACTTAAATGGATTACAAGATTTGCATTATACTATTAATTAAATTTTAAACAACAATTAAAGATATATGTTTTCTAAATTTTTATAAAACAATTTTACATGCAAGATAAATGCAATCCAATAGAAAGCAAATTCTTATTAATAAGACTAAATAAAGTAGCTGAAATTTTTGTTAAATGAATTACCAATTATAATAAATATTGAATATTAATGTATGTTTGTTAAAAATGCATTGCTAAATTTTAAATCAATGTTTGTTTACATAATGTAGCATTTTCCTTAACCAGTTATGTTGGATATGTATACAAAATGAATTTAAACTTTCATTTTAGAACAGTCAGTGTATATTTATTATCAAATAAAAATGAAAATTTGTTTTCCTTTGTTACAATTTTTTGTAAAATTTCCAATGCAATTATTCATTTTGCATTCAGCATGTAAATGCTTCATTGCTTGCCTTTAAAAAATAAATTCCATAATTAAATTATGTTCCTGAAAATATACAAAATTTATATTTCATTCTGAATTTTAAGTATCTTTAAACTCGGTATATCTAGGATACTTTACCCTAAAAGTAGAGACTGCCCAATAAAGCTCCATTTGATAGGAGCTTAACTCCAGCTCTTTTGGGCAGTTAAATCAGTTTAAGGGGTGAAAGGCATTTCTCGACAAATGCTCATTTAGACCTTGGGGAAGTTAAATAACTACCTTAAAGCACCCGAGTCAGACACCTGTTGAATGGAACAATATCAGGCAGTCATAGCTCATGGGATTAATCAAGAGGCAATCATCTCTTTTTCATAGCAGTAATGGTTAAACTGATATAATCAATGAATTTTTAAAAAAAAATCATTTTCTAAAGAATTTCTAGTTTTACAAATCTATAAATTTATCTTAAAAACAAGATCTTTTTTTTTTTTTTTTTTTTTTGTATAGTGATATTATTTATTTGCATTGTAATTTTTACTCAAAATAAAGATGTCTGTATTTGATACTCTATAGGCTAAATCGTATGATCTAAAACAACCAATATACTTTGGAGAGGTAATATGTACTTCAAAGAAATTTTTATAAAAAAATTATTTAATTAATTAAAATTAATAAATTTATCTTAGAACTAACTTAATCATTAAATATAAAAGAATTTTTATTCTTGTATTTGAATAGACAGAATGGCAACTTCACATAATGATTTATAGTTACTTAAACTTTAGTACATATTTTAGATGCAATCCAAAGTAACACAAGATTTGGAAATTCATATGTGTTATTGACATATCAAACTGCTATTTTACTCAAAAAACAAACAAAAAAAATATGCAATACACGCATGCTCAATACGATACAAATATACAATGCATGCATACTACATTGTCTCTGTATATGCGTTTCAAACATTAATATTATTCTGAATAAGGAAGATAACATTTACAAATAAAAACTCGTAAGAAGAAAGCTTTCTTTAGTTCATTAAAGTTAACTATCATTACTTAAATGCAAAATGAAATTCAAAGCAAATGCATAAATTACTTTAAACAAAGAGGTTTTTACTTAAAATACAGCACCTTAATCCACATACCAAGTGCCAATCAATAATATTTAAAAATATGAAGAATATTGTATAAATGAAAGATACAACAAATTCATAAAAAGTGGCTTCCAAATGTGTGGTTAATTGGTTAAATTTTTTAATGATAAAAAAATTACAGACATTAAAAAAATATTTTTAATTTCATTTAGTTTTTCTTCATCAAAATCACTATATTGTTCTAAATATTATTTTTGAATATTAGATGTAATATTACTGCTTTATACATTTAGCTACAATAGGAAGTATTTCATTCAAAACATAGAATGTAAAAATTCAATTGTTTTTTATAAGGAGTTAAGAATCATGAATACGTAATTCTCAATAATGAAAAACTGTAAAAATAAAAAGTTGCTTCTCATGCAAGAATAGAAAAATTTAACCCTTGGCACAATGTTTCCTCTCAAGCACCATTGAAGGCAGTGCATCATTTTGTCATTTTATTTAATTATTTCCTTAAATTTTATCTGATAAAAATACTTAGGAGTGGTAAAAACATATAGATTAATTTTCTGGGAAAATTCAACTTAAAAGTTTTTAAATATATTCATTTTTGGATCAATAAACAAGTCATCTAATTCAGCATATATTTATACAATGAATTACTTTTTGGAGCACTAAAGGATAATTGCATTAAAAAAATAACAAGGTAAAAAAATCAAGTTCTTCTAACCTTAATATTCATTAAACTGATTTAGCATGAACAGGAAAAATATAAGTAAAAATCAATTAAAGAAACAATTATAAATTTTCTTTTTTCATAGCAATCAACACAAAAGACATGGTTAAACTCTTGAATAATAGATTTATTATATATCCATCCAAAATATGTAATAAAAAATAATACAGCCTAATACACAATACAAAAATCAAATATAAATATACATTTAATAAAGGAATTCTATTTTGAAGTTATACCCAATTAAAAATATTAAATCAATCAGAATATAGGAAATAGAAATAAAAAGTAAAATATGGCTGGGCCATTAAAAATTGGTATGGCATTTTTGTTCCAGAAATATAAAGTATAATACTTATACAAAATAATTAGGCCACAAAATATTTTTCTTGTATGCAATTTATTGAATAATTAAAAACTGTTCATACCTGCCAGCACAAATAAAAGCATTCTAGATAGTAAAAACAACAGCAACATTAATTTCTAGAATTTATAAAAAACAAAGGGGGAAAAGGTAAAAAAAAATTTGTATTAGTACTTTGGACAGATATTAATAATCCAATAAAAAATAAATTAACTTTATCGGAATAAGTTATAAAGTTTCGAGATGTAAATATGAATCTGCAGCTAAATTTTATAAAATGACAACAATACGATCGTCACACTAGGAAGATTGAGATTAAAATATGGAACCTTTGTCTGACTACTGAAAAGAAATTATGTGATTTAATGATTATATTAACCACTAGTTCGATTTTATTTTTCAGTGAAAATAAAAAATTTATATTCTTACCACTGCTGTCGACATGAAGCTCAACTATTAAGTATAATTACTCAAATGCAATCACAAAAAAATACCCCTAACACGCTGCGAAAGACAAAATTGAGACGCTATTTCCCCAAATGAAAACACCGCGAGCCGGTTACTGAAGGGTAGTTCGTAAATGAAAGGAATGGATCATCCGTGATCAACATGTGAACCCACAACCAGTTCAACAAATCTGGAATATGTCGTTATTTCGCGAACGGAAAAATGGATCCGGATATTGTGCGGTACTGGTTTGTTCACAAGAAGAGTAAAGGTGGGTTCACACGAGGCTTTTTATTGTCCGCAAACATTGTCTCTCTGCTGTTGTCCCGGCATTGTCCCCGTGTGAACACTTGAGACAACGCGGACAATGTTTGTCCCGACGGGACAATCATTTGCCATTATCCCGTTGTGGTCACGTGATTTTCCAAAACTAGGCGTGATCTTTTATTGCGGATAATAATAAGCCTCGTCTGAACCCACCTTAAGAAAGAAAAAGGGATTGGAGGGGTTGCAGTTGTATCATTGTATGAAGATTGTTCACTAGAATTTGTGTTTCTTCTCGTCAATAGTCTGTGGAATTTGCATTGGGTAGTTGTTATGAGTTTATAAGCTTTCCTTTGTGGTGCCTTAAATTCTGATTGCATTCATTCACTGAAGTATTAGTTTTGATATAAGATTGATATTATTTTGATACACGTGCATCTGCGGAAATGCAAGATTCATTTGTGGTGATTTTAAAAAAGATTATTGTCGCTGACTCACTGTATTTCCACACTTTTTTTCTTATGATGTATCATAATATTTTTACATATATATTTTTTCGAGTTGGCAACCCGACATAGCATTTTAAATTACTGTTTACTTTTGTATCCGTTAATAAAGTTGTTGTATTTCATTGAGTCGATATTATAGCAAATAGTTTAACTTCCTTAATTCGGTCATATGCATTGTTTAACATCAAATATCTCTATAACCTCAAGTGGAGGAAATAGGGAAAGAATTGGGTGGGGGGCATTCCATTGACGTTAAAACATTTTCTCTTTCAAATGATCGTCTCTGACAGAAACGCAAGTTAGCGAAACGGAGGAGGGAAAATATGTGCACTAATATAGATTAATGAAAAACTCTTTTTAGAATATAATTAGTGGTCGAAAGTATGTTTGCAGAAAATGCAAGATTATAG
>JAPMOQ010041001.1:906734-933042 GCA_026543055.1 Argiope trifasciata | reverse complement strand
AGTAGCACACAAATATTAATCGATACTGTATGACATTGATCAATATTTGACATATTGTGGAATATTGTTTTATATCATATAATATTGTACAATATAGTGTAACAGACTGTGCTACCTGAGTCACGGTCACCTTACTTTGCACCTGTAATGTTTTGTTTGTGGAGATATTTAAAGTTTCATGTGAAACGGGACTCGATAGGGTTTAGTTTTAGTTTAGATATATTAATGTCCAGTTTCAGAGTAACACTTGGGCTATTTTGGAACGGACCTCATTTTGAACCACGGTCAGATCATGAGGCTGACGGGCTGGCAACCTCCTCTCCATACTTCCACACCACACCAGTGGGAGGACGTTTGACCCCAATGGATTTAACGTGCACCAGACACGCTTACACGGCAGTTCTTCCTTTAAATCGGGCTTCGAACCTGCAACCCTTCGATTGCGAAGCAGAAACCTAAACACCAGGCCACCGCTGCCTCCAATTTTTTAAAAGGAATCAAGTGATAGTAGATGTAATAGATGAACAATTTCATGCGGATTTTTTATACGCGTAGTCTCTAAGTAAATGAAATAAAAGATATAGATATTTATTGACATGTGTAGACGCGTTTATAAAATATGCTTGGACATATTTTATATGCCCTTGTATTAAAACAGGTCATAGTATGTGGTCTTGAAGAGTAAAACAGGTTATAGTATTCTAAATGGTTTTCAGAAAATATTCCAAGAACGCCCCTTCAGTTATTGCAAACGAACAAGGCAAGGAAATCAGAAAAAAGAATTGTATAAAACTATTTAAAGAAAATGAAGGTGCACTCTTTTTACGATAAATAGTGAAACTAAAGATATTATAGTCGGAAATGCTTTCATAGAACTCTGATGTCAAAATTGACGAGATATTTCACCGGATATAGCCCTCAAAAAAACATTGACATGATTCAAAAATTGATATCTAGTTATAATAAATCGTGGGACCGAACTCTCAAAAGATCGGACATGCACGCGCATGCACATGAACATAAAAAATGAAGTTTAGTTACATTAACGTCCAGTTTTGAAAAAACTTGATGGCTATTTGGGGACGGATCTCGTCATTTTGAACCGCTGTCAGATGATGAGGACGGCACCTGAGCTGGCACCCCCTCTCCAAACTTCCACATAACACTAGCGTGAGGACGTTTGGCCCTGGTGGATTTAACGTGCACCAAAGCCACTTACACGGCGTTTCTTTAGTTCAATCCGGCTTCGAATCTGCAACCCTCCGGCTCCGAAGCCGAAACCTTACCACCAGGCCACCGCGGAATCTTATAAAAAATGACACTTACCAGAAAGAAAAGTTATTACAGTGTTACCATACAGTTCATCTGTGAACTCCCCTAAATTTTTTCCAAGGGATGGATCGTTCATGACATCGCTCGAATAAACGATCGAATAAGGAGCACTTCTTCATTTCACCATACAAGATGCATGCCAAAGTTGTGTTGAAGGAAGCGAGGAATACGTTGGTTGATGCAACCTGAGACTCAAATACTTTTCTGAATTTCCATTGGTTGGTGGCTATTTCCAGTGTTGGAAGATATATATCTTTACTGTGACAAGAGAAATTCATGGAATCATAACTGTATCAATATTTAATTTGCAAGAGAAAGAATTTCACAACTTCTTATACCATACCTGTATTTTTGGAAGCTTCAGCAAATCACTTGTTGAACTCGGACTCTGTATGAAGGCAGTTCAATTGCATTCGTGCAGAATTCCTTTCCCATTTGTAGAAAAAAAAGTTTAATATGAATTAAAAAATATTGTCATGGATTTCCATTTGATAACGCAGTATAGCCATATCTGGCTCTTGCGTCATTAAACCCCCAAACCCCATTTGATAACATCAATGATGATAATAATTTTACTTTTCCCATAAACTATATAAAACAAGTTTTGCAACCTGTATTTACCCTGGATATCTGGAAATGTTTTGAAGATCTAGCTTGATCCCTTCTTTTTCATCCTACTTCAGATTGTAAACTACCTTTTGTTCTTCCGTAGTACACTTTCCGGACCATCTATTACTCTCTTGTTTTATTTTCAGGAAAGTATCTATATATGTTCTGCAAAGAGTGTTAGATGATCTGGATAAATACACTAATACATCCAGAAATTAAAAAAAAACCCATCAAATTAATGCAAAAACTAAATTTTTTATAAGTGTTAATTTTGATTTTTTAGTTTAAAAAATATAACTGAACTTTCATGATTAATGTGATGTCCCTTCTTTGTTAATTTTATCTCTTCACCATCCAGGTTCCAAACATTGCTTTCTCGTTCTCAGTATGAGTGCACTTTCTTGCAACTTTATCTCAAACAAGTTGGAGATTAAGCAGCAAGAAGTATCAGGTGGAAATTGGGAACATGGAAAATATGAGTTTTTTGGACACCTACAAGGCCGAAAGGGGTGAAACAAATCAAATAATGGTATTACTCTGCAATGGATAATACCAAAATAGTCCTCGTTCTCTCTAAACTTTTCCGTTATAATCAGAGGGTGTCCAGTTGAGTACAAACAATATTTGTTGACCTGTAAGACAAAAGCCTCAATGAATTGGGAAAAAAAATGGAAATCAAAAATGACTTAGTTTTATGAATAAATGAATGTAAAATACTTACCCGTGGATAGAATGATGTGAAATCCTCATATTTTATACTTCCCTCTTGGTAATGTTTTATTGCATTAGTTCGTCCCCCCCCCAAAAAAAAAACTCTGCGGTTCCAATGATCATGTAATGAATGGGTAGTTAAGGTATAATATTCTTTTTTACTACTCAAGAACATGTTTTCGCATTTCAACAACAGTGTATCCAAGTGATCGGATTTTGGCCCAGATTTCTGTTGTCTTTTCAGCACGGACGAACATAGTAAAGTCTTTCAAAAGGCATGTTTGGAATCTTCATTAAATCAAACTTCACATCCATAAAAGAAACAGCTCTAGAAATTTATGTCAAAATAAATTTACATATTCCAATTTACTTCTGCCTCTTCTTAGGGATAATATATATATCCTGGTAATTAATATACAGTTTTTGAGTTTCACTATATCTATCTACTAAGACACATCCGATTTTTCTTACACCATTCTTATTTAACAAATGCTAGATTTCTATATCTTCACAAGAAGATATATAATCCAGTCACCGAATTGCATTGGGACTGAATAATGGTGCCCACTATAGCCATGAGTAGGCACCATTGCGATCGTGTCGTTCATGTGACCGTTATGATCACATACATGACGTTCACATTATATATTTTATGCAACAGTTTTTATACGCAGCTATGCAAGCTGCGTATAGAATAAGCCTGATGCAGTAGTTGAGTATTTAAAAAATGTAACAAATACATATACGCTGAAATAAACCAGTGATTATTATTATTAGTATAAGAACTTATTGGAATGGATAATCATTTACAATTTTTAAAACTCTTCCTTAAATATCAGACAACAACGAATCAGCATGTCTACATCCGAACTAAAATGCTCGATTCATAATTAAATTTTAATTAAAATTTGGAAAAAGTACTCCATTTCGATGTGTTTATATCGTTTTCTAAAGTTTGAGATTTTATAATTCTAGCTTAGTGGCTCTTAACCTTGAAGTGACAAACCACAGTTTAATAACAATGGTCAATGGTTTTTTTCACATCAGAAATGTAATATGTTAGAAATTAAATACGAAAATAGTTTTTTTTTAAAAATGATAAAATTTCAATAAAGTTCGCACGACTATTAAAATGGTATCAATAAAAAACATTGCTTAAAATTTAGAAATGGAGTAAATTTCGTATTTTTTTGTAATATTTTCAGACGTTAAGTCGGAAAAACAACATTCAGCATAATTTTGAATTGACTAAAACAACAATATAAGAAATACATCTGAGTATGCATCTAAACATGTAAAAAACAGCCTTTTCGTATAAGTTCTTAGTTTGATACGAGTCTGTATTTTAAACTTGTGAATCATTTTTTTAGCTAGTTCTTTGCGTTTTGTAGCATAATTATTCACATACTACTAAAATTAGTTTAATGTTCCTAAAAATAAATATGCATAATTGTTTTAAGTCGAATAATAAACTAAATGATAAATAAATAAATAAAAAGTCAAAATGATGTATCGTCTTGAATGGTGAGTGATAGGCACCATACGAGTGCAAAAAGTTAATATTGAATCACATTTGAAAGCAATTTTAGCCCCTTCCCATAAAATGACGAGTATAGCTCGTCATTGATTTTTCATGTCATATAACACCATGACGAGCTATACTCGTCATTGTGCTATATGGCATGACGATTTATACTCGTCATGCAACTAAAGTTACTGTTGAATATAATAATGTTTGATTAAAAATTTCTAGCGTATTAAATTTGAAGGCACTTTATTACTTATGTTGATATCATAGATCACTATCATACATCGTTTGATGGTCTTGGTACAAGTTACGGCCAAACTATTAGCAGTCATTCTGATACATTCGTTCATTCATTCTAATAAAAATTTAGCCTGAACATCTGACTTACTAAATGCTAAACATGCAGCGAAATAAACACCTTGATAAATGAGAGTAATGTAGATCAAGAAGATCAAAGTGATTCAGAAAAATCAGAAAACAAGCATATATTTAACTGATATTGATACTGAAACAAGTGATAGTGAAATATTATCAAGAAGACGAAAACGCGCTTTGTGACTAGTCGGTGAATTTTGTGAATACTCTGGAGTCGTAGACACATTATGTACCTGAAATAATTTTTAAGAAAAAAAAATATCTGAGTGCCTAGAGTAAACGTGAAAACTAGGGGCTTATCCGAAATCGCTAGAGATTTTTGAAGAAATGTTGAATATGAAGTTACAAATTACAATTACATCCATACCAATAATATAATTTTAATTCATAATTATAAATTAGTTAGAATTACAAAATAAACTAAGTTTTCTTAGCTATTTCACAAATAATTTTTGCATTCTTAAATCTTACTGGAATCAGTTATCAGTTGGAATATCAGTTTGTTTTGAAGCATCTTTCCACGTCAATAAATCTTCTTCCCAATGACACGTGTGTGTGGATCGAAAATAATAAGGATGTGAATAAATCGGATGAAGATGAAAACCGACAACGACTGGTCAGAAAAAATCCCCAGGCAATTAACAGAAATTTCGAACGACACCATTCGGTGCTCGTGCCGATGAAATGGAGCTTTTCGAATGAAAACTGAGACGCAAGAGAACGATTCGATGTAGGAATGTAAAAAGGTAAAGCAAAATCTATTTTTTACAAAAATATCTTTTTTTTCGTAGTATTCATAATAATAATGGGTGAAAAAAAGTATTCTTTTGAAGAAAATTGTTAGTTAAAAATTATTTTTTTTAGATCTCAATTTGAAATGAGATTAGAGTTATTTTTTAAAAATAAAAGCATTAAGGTTTTTTTTATGACTGTTTCATAATCATATTTCATGAAGTAAATCATATTTTGTGTAACGGAAGATTTCCCATATCGGCAATATAAGCTATACATGAAAGCATTCTGAGGCTTTTAATTAAGCAGTATATATATATATATAGTTACATATTGTTACAATATAAACAATTATATTAATAAGAATGTAAATACATATTAGTATATACGTATGTATATACATATGTATATACATATTTTCATCCATTTATTATTTTAAGTAATTGACAAAACAAAACCATATCACAGTTACAAACGCTGTACCGATTTCACCATTTATTTTTAAATAAAATTAACACCACCGTAAACCACACGGTAATATTAGGCCTTTTGTGGTCTTGGATAATGCACATTATGAGGTCTCTTTTTCAACCTACACGGAAAATGCATATCTAAATTGTTTTAAATAATTAAAAAATAACTTCTATTACTATTAATATAAAAATAACTTCAATGACTATTAATAAAAAAATAACTTCAATGACTATTAATATAAATATAATAGTCATTGAAGAAACTTGTGTTTAGCGTAAAATATTTTACTTTTTCCATAACGAATATATTCTCCAAAAAAAAACCTATTAATTGTCGATTTCACATTTAAAGTATTCTTTTAAGTGATAAGTTATTTTTTATTAAATCTGTCGGTAGGTATTTGCTTTTATTTAATTCTTATGACTCCAAACTGCTTGGTTTAGTTTAGTTATATTAACGTCTTATATAAAGCAACACTGGGACTATTATGTGAAGGATACCGTAATTTTGAGCCGTGGTCAGATGATGAGAACGACAATGAGCTGGTACCCCTTTCCATTCTTCCACACCAGCTGGAGGATCTTTGGCCCGGACAGACTTAACGTGCACCGCATGACAGTTCTTCAATGGAACCGGATCTCGAACCTGAAATCCTTCAGTTCCGAAGCCGAGATTTTACCAGCAGGCCACCACGGCGTTGCATTTTTCTGAAAAATTGCCTTTATGTTTTCGAAGTTATGAGAGAAAAACAATATAACGTTTCGTATATGGGCATTTAAAAATTGACAATTTTCTTTTCTACATAAATTTAAAGCCTATAGAGTTCTTCAAAGTATTTATATTTTAATAAAATGCATCCATAATATATTTAGGTATCCGACTCCTTTAAAAACACTGGTTATCATTGCAAATCTACTGGTACATCGGCGAATTTTTATTATTTCTTGT
Source organism: Argiope trifasciata (assembly GCA_026543055.1). Taxonomy (NCBI): domain Eukaryota; kingdom Metazoa; phylum Arthropoda; class Arachnida; order Araneae; family Araneidae; genus Argiope; species Argiope trifasciata. The sequence continues at coordinate 926,333 of JAPMOQ010041001.1, read as the reverse complement.
TGTTCCCACTTTCCTCTTCCCAAAACAATTTATCTTTTCTAGGAAAAGGAATGCCTGACCTATCATCCAGGGTCACATTTTTTTCACCTAAAATTTGTCTTTAGCTTCAATTTTCTCAAAACTTATTTTCATAAAAATTCTCCACCGTTACCATGATATTTTAAAAACTAATAATGTATTTACATAAGAATTTCAGCATGTGTTTTAAGTAAAATGGGCAATGAAATGAATCGAAAGTTTGATTGTGGGTGAAATACTTTTTCATTTAAATGTTTTTTTAAAAAGAAAAATTGTGAATTTATGAAAATGCGCACATACGCATATTTTTACTCATAACTTCTTTGTGTCAGAAAATTTCTTAGATTTTGATTCATTTCATTCATTATTATATTCTACAACTTGTGTGGAAAGAAAAATAGGATTGCTGCATTGCAATTTTGTGTAGACTGTTAACCGTTTTGGTTAAATTTCATTAAAATTTTTTACAAATTTTCCTATTTCTCAAAATATATCATTTTCAAATATTCTTTTTATATTTATAGTGCTTATAATTGATAATACATCTAAAAACCAATTTTTCAATTTGCCTTTTAAGTCGGATATTTTAAAAAGAATTATCTGTGCATCATTTAATTGAAACGTCAGAATGTTATAAATAGTTCAAAAAACAATTTAGGGAAATTGGCACTTATATTTTCCCGTTTATAAGTGCTATTTTCAAGAAAATAGCACTTATATTCGGGATTTTTAAATATCAAGCAAAACTAATAAAGATTGCAAAACATTATAAACGTGTCATTATTGCTATCATTAAATACTGTAATCACAAATATTTCAAGCCATAAATTTAAAAATTGATCATTTTTATAATTCAGATTTCCCCAAATCGAAGTGATGGGTTCGAAATTTTGTTCTGGTTTGTGACCACAATAACTCAGTTTGAATAAGATGAACTTCGGCAAATGGTCTTTATTCCAAATTTTTAGATTTCTATCAAATTTTAGATAAAAATTTTTGGGAGTCAGAATCTTCGAATAAAAAAGAACATAACTTCAAGACGCATAGAGCTAAAATTCTATAACAGATAAATAAAATTTCGTACACAGATTTATCTTTTTAAGTATAATTTTGTATAGTTTTATACTAAATTCATCGGATGACATAGATCTCTTACAAGTTCCAAATTCAAAAATATCCCTTACAATATCATAGTTTAAAGGCAGCCTGTAGAGTCCTTAGAGAGGGATATATGCTATATCTCTAAATATACTTTTTTTGATTATATAATGCATATTTTATGTCTCGGAAACGCTGAAAACACATTTAATTCTTAAGGTATCCGACTGCGTTCGAAGGAAAATTTTTAAAAATGGTTTTTAAATGTATTGTCACTTATAATACAAAATACTAAACATGCATCAAAATTATTTGAGAATATAATATATTTTGAGAAATAGGAAAATTTGCGGTAAATTTTAATGAAATTTAAAACGATGAACATTCTACACAAAAGCGTAATGGAACAATCCTGTTTTGCTTTGTACACAAGTTATAGAATATAATGATGAATGAAATGAACCAAAATCTAAGAAACATTGAGATGCAAAGGAGTTATGGATAAAAATATGCATATAAATGCATTTTTTCTATAGATTCACAACTTAATTATTCAACACCTATAAATGAACAACAATGAAACTATTGGTCCATTTCATTGCCTGTATCGTGTAAAACACTGAATTTTTTTATGTAAATACCTCTATTAGTTTTTAAGATAACATGTTAACGGTGAAGAATTCTTATGAAAATGAAAGTTTCGAGAAAATGGATGTGAAAGACCAATTTCTGCTCAAAAAATATGTGACCCTCGATGATAGGTTACACCTTTGTAGGAAGTGAAATGTGGAATAGAACTCGGGACCTTTGGATCTGAAGGCCAGTAACATAACCACAGTGCAAAAGCATGCTCATGTCTCGTAGATGTTATCTGTCTTAAGATATCACCACAGACTCACCCTCCAGTGAGTTGACGAACGATATGCGTTGTTGTTGAGTGGTGATTAATGGGTTTGTTGAGTAAGTGGTTGCTGTGTGTAGCTGTTGTGTCTAATTGCGCCGTACCCATCTTTATTTGGCGAGCGATGAGCTTTTTAGTCACGCCAAGCATTATGGCGAGCATGCGTGGATTGTTGCGTCAAGTGAGTGTGACGACTTTGGTTGCTGGTGGATGGCGCCCCGTAAGTTGCATGAAGGTTGAAGGTTCGTTGTTAGAGGTCACCATTGTAGGAAGGTGAAATGTTCTTGGAATAGAACCCGGGACCTTTGGGTCAGAAGCCTAGTAACATAACCACAGGACAAAAGCATGCTCATTTCCTGTAGATGTTATCTGGCTTATTAAGATATCACCACACCTCCCTTTCCCTAGAAAAAATAAACTGTTTTGCAATGAGAAAAGTCTGATCTACAAGAAATAAGAATTTAAAAAATTCGGCAATGCGGTCGATAACCAGTGTTTATAACGTAGTCGGATGACTTAATTTTTTTCAAATATCTGTTAGATACAAGATACGATGGAATCCAAACACAATTTTTCAAAATGTTCGTGACTAAAGGCCACATCAGTTCGCTTCGAGTCTAGAATCCTCAATAAGATTTTTTTTGTAGTATTTTGATTAAATTCAAGTTCAGATTCGGTTATGAGAATTTATCATTGACTATGTGCACTTAGAAGATGATTGTGGAAATATCGCAATCTATTTGGTTTGTAAAATTTGGATGTGTACAATTTTTTAAAATTATTTTGTGTTATTATTGATTACTTTAAGGCCTCATCACACGGTGAAATTTCATCAGCACTTTTCTGTTTCTACCCTCAAAAACCGGTCAAGACAAGTTTCATAATCGACAACTTTTTCTAACCAGCTAGAAAATGCCATCGGAAATATTGTCCGCAAACGAAATTCAACCAATCATGTGAAACTTTGAAGTGACGTCACTTTCGTTGTCGTTTGCTGACGGAAAGGGCAGACGATATTTTGCCGTGTGATAAGGCCTTTATTGTTTAGCATACAAGTAAAAAAAACCATTATGAAATCAAAAGAATATAAAATTTCCCAGAAGAAAAGACATTTATTGACCGTACAAAATCTTCTGTAACATGGTACTCCGAATGTGATGTGAAATATGTACAAAAATCTGAAAAAGAAAAAAGGCTATTTTAGCATGCTTGTTTATCATGCACAAAAGGTGTAAATGTGTTGATCAACAACACGTTATCACCATCAGGAAGGAGCTTTATACATCGGCAAGTATATCCCCTCTATTTTCATGTTAAATTTACAATTTTAGTTTCTCATGTCCTAACTAAGTATACCAAGACTGCTAACAGACAGTGAATTTTATTTTCTGTATTTTTACAGTTTCACTGGCACAATCTGGTATTCATACCAGCTAATTAATGGTACCTTCATTGTTTTATCATTTTTATAGAAGAGGTTATTAATTAGGTGGTTTAGTACAGCATATTAAGTGAGGCAAGGGTAAAACACCCGATTGTCAATATGTTAAAAACTTGCCACCATTGAAGTCATTTTTTTCTTTTAACTTTTTGCATTCGAATGGCGATTCTTGCTCACCATTCAAGACGGTGTATCATTGATGTTTTGCTTATTTTTCAATTCTGATTGGTAAAAAGATGTAAATAAATTTTTCAAGGGAATTCGACTTAAACGAATTATGTATGTTTACTTTTCAGAACACATTTTTGTATTAGGCGAATGATTATGCATCGAATTGTTTTTCCCAGGGCAAATGGTTAAACATGACAATGCTAAAATAAAACCACTTCAAGTATTTTAGTCCCATTAACATCCATTTTGAAGCCATAGAACGTGTGTCTTAGAATAAACTTCCTAAGTCCTCAAACAGTTTTCTTCAGTCCTCAAACAGTTTTGCCATACCGGTACGAAGATATTTCTTTTACGAAGACAGCTTTGATATTACCCAAATCCACATGTATAGTTTGTAGACAAAATATTATCTGAAGTACATGATCTTATAAAAGTTGGATTATTAAACATGGAAAGTAAACAATTATCAGAAGAAAAAGCTAAAAAACATTATTGCTATGATTATCCAATATTATTGCTATGATTGCAAAGTTATTTTGTGCATTCATTTAAATATAAAGGATGTGTAATTGAACTTATAGAAATTAAAATCAAGTATTGTTGAAAGTTTGGAATACTTTGAAAACATTTCTAATTACCGTTTTCAAAATTTAATTATAGTTAAAATTTGATTTATATTTCTAAAAATGCTCGTTTCTATTGTGTATTTAAATTGGAGTGAGAAAAGCTGGCATTTTTTTTCAATTTTAAAATTTAAATTTCATTTTTTAAACGCTATATACATAAACTAACCGTTTAGAAAATGATTACAATTAAGCATTTTGCAATCTAAGTTTTTCGAAATTTGGTTTAAAATACTATACGCATACTTTTAAACTGAAAATCTAAAGGAAAAAAAATGGTAGAAAGCATGATTCGACCACAAGAGCGATCTAAAGAATGCCATATTTATAAATACTGACTTCACTGAAGTTCAAAAAACTTTGATTCAGAAAAACCAGTAATACGATTGGTATAAACATTTAAGATATAACTTGCGTAAAACATTTACTTTTCTAATAAAATGTTTAATTGGAGAAATTGCTCTTTTAGATAGTATATTTTGATCTTAAATCTTATTTTTTCCGATCATTAAAATAGAATGCCAAGTCTGTAAACTGTATTTTCAGTATCACTTGCTTTTAAAAGAAGTATTAAAATCACCGAATTTATTCTGAGATTATGATTCATTTGGAGAATTAATAAATGCTTCAAAATGTTGTTTTGACGTTGGTGTTCATACGTAAAACTAGTGGGAGTGGATATCTCTTATACATTCTTTAAGGTGTCATCTCCTTCCTCCTCCTTCTCATATAAAATGGTGAACCCTAAGTATGGGTGGGAAGGTTATGAAAGATTGGTTTTATTTTCGAAATTCTCCCAGGAGTATTTTGAAATATAATGAAGAAAATAGAGTATGCATTTTGGCCGTCTTTTCATCGTATCAACTAAAATTCAAATTGGGCACATCCAATATTTCAACAACAAAACCACATTCCAAATTTCATTTATTTTATAGTAGCTGGTACCCGGCGCATTGCTGCCGCCTAAATAAAACATTATGTGCAATCAATCCGTAATTTGGCAATGTTTTGTCGAAATAGGATGAAGGATACGACAGTGCATAAAATACGAGCAAACAAACATTCATTTTTATATATTAGAAATGTTTATTCTTTTAGAATTATAAAACTTGGTGCTCTTTCAGAATGGCAATGAAAGAAACTATTGCATCTCGTGACTCGTGAAATATTCATTCAGAATTATCAAATTTGATTTTAGAAAATGCGATTAAAATATTTTCTTTTAAAATTCATTAAACATAGAAAACATATTTATACCATAAAAATCGTTAATGTAGTTGAAAAGATAAGTTTCTGAAAATTAAGATGGTTCACAATTATTTGTACTACAATATTTTTAGTGGTTACTGAAAAAAAGCTAAAATTAAAAAAATATAAAATCCAAGGGTGGACCTCCACAAAATTTTCTCGCATAATCTGTAATAAAGTTGTTACCTCTGAGAATGACTCGCTTGACATTTGCCTACCATAGCTACAAATTATGAACCTTTAACTTGGATTTAGCATTTCTACAGTCTGTTGTCGCTTCAGCGAGTTATTTGGTGATTAATCCTTGGTAAATAAATGCGGTTCAGATTCGATTTTTTTTAAAAAAATTAGATAATTGTGCTATTCCTATAACCATCGCGTAGATTTAAGCAATAAGCTGACCAAGTTTCATCGCAATCGGATGAACGCATAAGAGACATACATTCATTTTTATTTATATAGATTGAGAAATAGGAAAATTTGTAATAAATTTCTATGAAATTTGACCAAAACGTTTAACGCTCTACACAAAATTTTAATTCAGCCATCTCACTTTTCTTTGTACGCAAGTTATAGAGATAATGATGAATGAAATGAACTAACATCTAAGAAACATTGAGATGCAAAGAAGTTATAGGCAAGAATATACGTATATGTGCGTTTTTTTCATAAATTCACAGCTTAATTTTTCTAAAAACACCTATAAATGAAAAAGTATTTCACCCACAATAAAAATTTTGGTTCATTTCATTGCCCATATTATTTAAAAACACAAGCTGAAATTTTTATGTAAATACTTTTATTAGTTTGAGATATGTTAATGGTGGATAATTTTTAGGAAAATGAAAATTGAAGACAAATTTTAGCTGAAAAATATGTTTTGCTTAAAATTCTCTTGGATAATAGGTCATGCTTTCCTTTTTCTAGAAAAAAACGAATCGTTTTGGAATGAGGAAAGTCTGAACTACACGAAATAATAATAATAATAAAAAAAATTAAATCGCCAATGGGGATGAAAACCAGTGTTTTAAAGCGTAGTCAGATATTTTCAAAAATAATTCTTAAAAATTTCCTATAAATATAATATATTAAATTTTTAAAAATTTCCTATTTATATTATATAAAATAAAAACCTACATTTTTGTTGAATGGAATAACAATTCACATAGACACATTTGTTTATTTATTCCTCATATTCATTTATTCTTCCTCATACCTTTCTTCTTTCGCTTCTATAATTAACCAACCATTTATATTTTATAAAATAAAAGTCGATACATTTTTGTTGGATGGAGTAATGATGCAGATATACACATTTGTTCATTTATTCCTCATTTATTCTTCCTCATACAATTCTTCTTTCGCTTCTATAATTAACCGATTTATATTTTATAAAATAAAAACCAATACATTTCTGTTGAATGGAGTAATAATTCATATAGACACTTACATTTGTTCATTCCTCATATTCCTCATTTATTCTTCCTCATATCTTTCTTCTTTCTCTTCCTTTTCCCGTTGCTCTTTTTCAAACCTCTCTCGGTCAAACTTGTGGACGTACAGGATGTTGTTGCAGCGTATCAATACTTTTCTGATTTTTGCAACAGTTTTTCCTTCGATGTATTCATCCGCGTTTTCGAGCTATGGAAAAAAAAAATCGAATTTTAACTTTTGGAATTTCGGTATATAAGGCGATTTTTAATCTAAATTTTATTTTAAAGTGATAATAAAATGTATTACATATTTTAAAGGTACTTAAAAATGGTATATAAATCTTTAAAACTTGTAATCCTTCAGCTTAATATAAATATTCAGGATATTTTTGATAAGTCAACTTGTAATAAAATGGAATTAAATAAGCTATTTTAATTAGTTAAAATTAAATCAAGCTTAAAACTGCTTTTCCATTATTTACACTTGTATTATTTTACATCTTTTTGTTAAATTGAATGATTAACCAGAAATTGTGCAGTGTAATATTTAAGTATTTATAGATTTGGTTTAGTTTAAATACACAAGACCAATTTGTGTTGTACAATTCTGATTCAAACGTCTCTTTTTTCTCGCCATAAGATTTTAAAAAAAGTTTAGATGATTTTAAAAAGCTGAATTTCCCTAAAAAAGAAGAAAAATTAGTATTACGATGGATTCCACTGATTTCAATAAACCACAAATAGAAAAACTTGCATATTTATAACTTTAATGATTAATTTGTAGAATGAAATAAAATGAATAAAGTAGAGAGTGGTTATAATTAAAGTGCATTGTTTGAAGGATTCTAAACAAAAAAAGTATTTAATGTGTGTTGAAGTTTGGTATATGGAAGGAGCTTTTAAAAAACTGCCAAGCAAGAAAAAATAACAAAATTCTTCAAACCATTGCCTAAGCCTTAAGATAATGAATCAAAATGTTAAAAAGCTTCAATTAATTTTTTTTATATATAATTGTTTCTTTTTATTTAACCACCTCGGAACGTATCCCCTATAATCCCATATAAATCACCATTCCGTATTCAAGGTTTCTGTATTCGCGGCATATTTATGGAACATATACCCCGCGAATAAAGAGCTTTTACTGTGCAATATTTGTTCAGAATGGGATCATTCTACATCTATCAAATGCTGTAGACTCAAGGGTACGTGTTTAGTTTAGTTTTTTAGTTTAGTTATATTATCGTCCCGTTTAAAGCAACACGAGGGTTATTTTGGGACGGACCTCGTTACTTTAAACCACGGTCAGATGACGAGGACGACACCTGAACTGGCACCCCCCTCTCCACACAACGCCACACCAGCGGGAGGACATTTGGCCTGCCAAATTTAACGTGCAACAGATCCCCTTACACGACGGTTCTTAGGTGGAATCGAGTCTCGAACCTGAAACATTCCGGTTCCGAAGCCGAAACTTTACCTCCGGGCCACCGTCAAGGGTACGTAATCCTCAGTAGAACCTCATGTTTCCTGCTAAATTTCTAGGACATATATAGTAATGTTCCTTTTCAAGGTATCCGACTACATTTGAAGGAAAATTTGAAAAATTGGATTTTTTACGAACTATTTAAAATTATGGCTTTAGATGTGTTGTCGATTATAATACACAATACTATAAGGCAACAAAATTATTTGAAAATATAATATTTTATGAGAAATATGATAATTTGTAGTGAATTTTAATGAATTTAAACCAAAACGGTTAACATTCTACACAAAATTGTAAAGCTGAAATTCTATTTTTCTTTGTACACAAAATGTAAAATATGATATTGAAAGAAACGAACCCAAATTTAAGAAACGATTTGAGATGCAAAGAGGTTATGGGGAAAAATATACGTATATATGCATTTTTTTCCTAAAGTTAGAACTTTACAAGAGACGTTTTAAGATAAAATTGTTTTGTAAAAAAGTGAATAAATGAATTTAAGAACTAAAGTATTTCACTTATCTTGAGATAAATATGGCCTAATTAGTCAATTGCATTTATCTATTAAGAAAGAGGCGCACGCCATGACGATTAGAGAATAACTTGAAATTTATTTAAATATGTTTGCCTCTCGTAACCAGAACGAAAAATAAAACGTACTTATCGAATAACGCACATCGACTTGAAATACACACAACGACAACCAACGTCTCTAAAGTTCAGTCGATCTTTTTTTCTTTTAACATTTGTCTTGTTTATATGCACGGCGATAAACAAAAATTCATCTTCAATTATATGCAAATAAGAGTCATCTTATTAGCATATAGTTTTAGATTTCTGCTCTTGTGTGACTGCATCGAATGAGCTGGATTCGAAAAATTTGAGCCCGTTGCCGATGCTGCTGATATAAATAGGAGAATTTTGACTTATTCCCAAAAACTTATTCACATAATTTGATTCTTTACAATATGGTCTTAGAATTTATAATAATAGTTAAAGCTCTTTACAGTAAATAAAAATTGTTATTAAATTCTATTTACTGTGAATCAGTGACTTATTAACAATATTAGGAATCATTTGCGATTTTTAAGTCTAAGTTCACTTGTAATTCGAATTCACCTTATTGTTGAATGTATACATCTCATCTCTCTTCTCACCTTTGATTTGATTTGAAAAGATAGCCTGACGCATGCTCACAAGCGTGAAGGATGAATACCAGAATATACTGTAGGCATTTCTTATATCCTTATAACTAGTAAATAGAATTCTGACTACTGTCTGTCCATCACAAGAACTCTGCTAGACGATCGTCTATGTTTATGGCTGGCGTCATAGAAACCGGCTTTGTTAGGGAAGATCCATTTTGAATTTGTGGAATCGGACGGAAGTCTTGGAGGGTATTCTTGTTCTTGGCGTCAATTGTAGCGATAAGAAAAACTTGTTGCTCGTTCGTCTTCTCGCTTAAGTCGCAGTTGTACCATCTTTATATTCGCTTAGCTTACTTCTTTTATGTTTTATTAATCTTTTCTTTGGTTAATATTTAACTGCATATAATTATTTTTTTGTCTCTTAATAACATAAATTTAAATCAAATGAAATAATCCTAATTAATTATATTATTGTTTTTATATTAAATTAGACGCGTTTGCTGTAGATAATTTTATATTAATAACATATAAATTTAAATCAAATGAAATGATGAAGATTAATTTGTTATCTTGCAGAATTTTAGTTCTTAATTTTTTCTTCTTGCGCAGTCGTTAGACATGCAAATTATTATTCAGTTTTTCTATTTGATTTGCTTTTCTCTGTAAATTTATAACAGAAATATCAGATATTTTCAATACTCCGAGTATGCAAATAAATTTCATCTTTGTGATTGTGTAGATTTTAAATTTGTTTTCAACAATTAAATGTTATAATACATCATATCGCCAGTTTGGCGCTAAACGTGCCAGCTTGAGAAACTTGAATGAATTTCTACCTCTGCGAAATGAATTCTTCCTACAGTAACCTGTTTCTATGACGTCCACCGTAAACATAGACGATCGTCTAGCAGAGTTCTTGTGATGAATAGACAGTTATGCATTTATCAATTAAAATAAATTTAACATAATTTATAGTTCTTAAAATATCTCCAGCAGATAATAGATGAAAGAAAACTCAAATGAAAAGAAAATGAAAGAATATTTACCTGTACGTTCATGTATGTATCGGCACATACTAGTTTACCTCTGTATTCCATACCCCATTTCAGTTTAACGTTAACCTCTTGGCCAACTAACGTGGCCAAGAATGGCTTGGGGTTCAAAGGTTTGGGAATAGTCTCTTCCTAAGAACAAAAGAGCGAAAATTTCTTACTTTATATAAAGAATGCAAGTTTTTAAGGTATCCGACTACGTTTCAAAGAACATTCTTTGAAAATGTAATATATTTTGAAAAATAGGAAAATGCATTGTAAATTTCAAAGAAATTTAACCGAAATGGTTAACATTGTACGCAAAACTAATGCAGCAATCCTATTTTTCTTTGTACGCATGTCATATAAGGATGAAGGAAATGAACCAAAATCTAAGAAAAAGTTTGAGATGCAAAGAAGTTATGGGGAAAAATACACGTATATATGCATATAAATTAACCACTAAATATTTCTCAAAACACCTGTAAATGAAAAATTATTCAGCCTCTAACGAAACTTTTGGTTCATTTCGTTGACCCTATTATTCAAAACACACGCTGTAATGTTTAGGAAAATTCTTCTGTTAGTTTTTGTGATAACATGTTGACGGTGGAGAATTTTTATGAAAATAAAAGTTGAGAAAATTGAAGACAAATTTTAGTTGAAAAATATGCGAGACCCTGGATAATAAGTCAGGCCTTCCTTTTCCTAGAAAAGATAAACTGATTTGAAGAGAGGAAAGTGAATTACAAGAAATAGCAGTTTTTAAAAAATTCGCCAGTGTTATTGTTATGCCACTTGGTCATGCCATGCCGAATTAGCAGGCAGAGGTGTACTTCGATTAAGGCAGAGATGTGCGCCTTTCGTTGTTAACGAGCAGCATTCAGGTGAAAGGACGACTTTGCTCGAATACATACGGCACAACCCTTTTTTGGGGGTGGTCGAATTCATTCATACACTCATTCATCCATCAGCAAGTCGGAATTTAGAACCAAATCAGAGACCGACTCATCACCCCCGGAGATATCTTTTTGGACCTGGAGCAGAGAACGAGGGCGTCTGAACCAGTACCCCTCCAGTGGTATAACTCTCGACATGGAGGACTTAGTGACCACGACAGATTTATATTTGCACCAGTTATCACACACGGGGATTCTTCGGTTGGTGGGGTTCGAACCCACAATCTTAGGGATGCGAGTCTACACCCGACCAACCTGGCTATCTCGGCCCTCTAATGAAGCTTAATAGAAAATGCGCTAAATTTTAAATAGATATAAGAAAGTTGAGAAGAGAAAATTCCAGCTGATATTGAAGGAAATAATTTAAAAAATTAGTATTTGGTTTTAAACCAAACACACGGTCGTGTGAACCGACGAAAAAGAGGCTAAAAGTCTCTCCCCTCCTCATTTTATATGGTTACAAAAAACGGAAACAATTTTTAGAGTTGTAACAAAAAGTAGAATTACACTTTGCCAAGAAATCACACCAAAATAATTTAAGGCTAACAGTCTTAACGAAGCTAAAACATTTTAAACATAAAGTTATTTAATATGTTTAAAGTGCAAAAATAATTTTCATTTGAAACATCACTTATAGAAGAATTGAATACTAACTTCTTAGAGAATAAATATAAGTCCCATCTCTAAATAGGTGGATAGAACTATGCATACCAGTTAAAAAACCCACAGTTACAAATTCGGAACAGAAAATGAAACTAATGTAGACAAATCCGATTATTTTAGGAAGGATTATTGGACAAATATGATTCATGATATTTTAATGGACAAAAATAAAATACTTCAAAATTTTTTTACAAATCCTATAATTTTATTTCTTGCTAGAAAATTAATTTTTTTTCCACTCTTAAACAGTCAGTTTTATAAAAATTATTAATTTTGCAAACTGAAAGCACTTTAGAATACTTTTCACTTAATGCATCATTATAAAAAAACTAAATCTGAAGATATGGAATTATAAAGCAACTAAAGCATTCAGTATTTTTACATTGAAATATATCATATTGAATATGTGACAAATAGAATACTAGCTATTACCCGCGATTCTGTTCGCGTGGAAATTTTGATGTATGCGTACGAAAAACTATCAAATAATGACAAATACAAAAACTAAACCTAATCTAGAAACGATACATTTAAAAGTATAAGCATATGCGAAAATTATATATGTAACTAAAATACAGTTTAATAAAAAACACAAATAACCTAAAAACAATTTATTTACATTGTATACTCAAAGCAAAACAGCAAATCAAGACCTATCATATCTGAATATATTACATATAGTTTATATAATTATGAAGTTTATTTAATATTAAATATTATAGCCTCATCTTTAAACTTTTACTAATACCTAATCAATTAAATAGTATATATTTTATTATAGTAAAGGAAAAAAATGGAATAGAATAATTGCACTTGAAACTGCTTAGTTTATTAAATACTTTAAAATAATTTCCTCGAAATACAGACCATAAATAAATTAAACGAGATGTTTTATAATCGTTTGATATTCATTTTGCACTTTTGTCATACCAAATTTTTCTACTTAAATGAATTTCTTACAATATTTCGTGATGCAATAAAATTTTCTTACTATATTTCCACAATATTTCGTGAGAATTTTGCTTATTATTATTTGCATTTTCTACACGCTATCAATCTATATTTGTTACCAGAAATTCACATGCCGTTAATGCATGTAAATTCCATAAGAATTGCAAAATTGAATCGTTACTAATATGAGAATTGGACAGTTTTTATAGGTAGTTAGTTACTTTACACAGTTTCAAGAAATGGATGAAATTCAACATTTATATAAAATTATCCATCAAAATTTCCTTTTTCTCTCATTTACAAAAAAAAAAAAAAGTTCATAAACTTACCGACATTTTAAATTAAAAATGTGACTTTTTATGACAAAAACTCAGGGAAAAAAATCCCGATTTCGTAACTTCTCTACTTAATGCACAACAGAAAATGTTAATTTTTAGTTTCAAAAAATCCACCAGTTATTACTATCATATGTGTTGCCAATTCGAAGGAAATAATAACCAAACTGTCTTTTATTTTACTAATTATTATTGTTGTTATTAAACATTAAATTAATGTTGCAGTATGGTTAGCTTCAGAAAATTAATATCATATTCTATTGACAGAAATCCTTTTGATTATCAAATAATTCATTTCTGTCTACAGTTTACGATACGATTTATTTGAAGTCGTGACAGAGCAAATAATACGTCGCAGCAGAACAACCATAGGATCATAATACATTCATAAATACATAGCAGCAGTGTAATCATAGGATCATAATACATTCATAATGGATGCATATTAGCAGCAAACATTATTGTGACAATTTTAATCATCAAAATCCATACTTCTAATTTGCGAGGGTGCCATGATGTCGTTAAGATGAAATCCCGATTTCAGATATACTGAGTTTAAGGTTCGAAATTCCTTTTCTTCAAATATCTAAGGTATGAGCCGGCGTCCTGGCATGGGGGTAGCGTGTTTTTTCCGTGATCTGGGTGTCATGGGTTCGAGTCCCGGTTCGGGCATGGCAGTTGTTTTGTGTTCTATCTGAGAGATGTATGAATGTGGCCTCCTGTGGAAAGGGAGGGGGCACATTCTATATTCTTCTGCATTCTATAGAAAATATATTTATACCATAAAATCGTTAATATACCTGAAAAGATACTTTTTTGAAAATTAAGACGATGCAAAATTATTTGTACTATTATATTTTTGGATTTGGTTTGGTTTAGTTATATTAACGTCCCGTTTAAAGCAACACGAGGGCTATTTTTTTGGGACGGACCTCGTCATTTTGAACCACGGTCAGATGACGAGGACAACACCTGAAGTGGCACCCCCCTTTCCACACCACACCACACCAGCAGGAGGACGTTTGACCTGACATATTGAACGTGCAAGAGACCCCCCTCACACGACGGATCTTCGGTGGAATCGAGTCTCGAACCTGAAACCCTCCGGTTCCGAAGTCGAGACCTTACCACCAGGCCACCGCAGCCCTTATATATTTGGAAGTAACTGCGAAAAACACTAAAATTTAATTAAAATCCAAAAACCCCAGGATTGGTCTACCCCAAATTATCTCGCATAATTTGTAATACACTTGTTACCTCTGAGAATGACTTGCATGACATTTGCGTACTACAGCTACAAAATATTAACCTTTAACTTGAATGTAGCCTTTCTGCTGAATCTATTGTGTCTCCTCGGCGATTTATTTGGAGATTAATCCTTGGTCAATAGATGCCGTTCAGATGCGAATTTTTATTTTAATAATACTATGCCTATAGCCATCCCGTAGATGTACTATACCTATAACCAACCCGTAGATCTACCAACCGTACAATGCCTATTACTATGCGGTAGATGTAAGCAATAAGCTGACCAAATTTCATCGATTAAAGGTTTAGGAAGGCATAAGAGACATACAGACAAACATTCATTTTTATTTATGTAGATTAATATTTTGAAAATCGATTCTGACTGATAGACAATAGTTACAATCGGGGTTCAATCATTTGATACACAGTTTTAAACCTTCCAACTAAATATATTTGAGCTATTTAATCTTATTTCAATGTATTAAATGTAAATGAGTCTCGAGATAATGTAGAAATGCTCAGATAAATTTGAACTGTTAGGTTACGTACTTTTTTTCCTAAATTAATTAATGATTAATTTACTTAATTGATTTGATTTAATAATCAGACGTGTGATTATTATTGAAATGAATAAATTTGGATTTTTAGCAGCAAAGACTATCCCCACATGGCACACACACACACACACACACACACACACACACACACACACACACACACTTCAATGAAAAAAGAAATATTTGCAGATAGCCCTTACGACGCCTTTTTTTTTTTCTTGGATCCAAACTTTAAGAAATGAAACTTCTTGGCAAATTATGTGAGCTAGATCCAAAGATTTGTTCTTTGAGTTGAATATTTCAAACAGTAATCGAGAATTTGTTCAATATCATTTTCCTGGCTACAAGAGAGATAGTCTGAGTTGTTGGCAAGACCAAATTTATTCTGTAGAACTGAATAAATTTGAATTTGACAATTAGTAGGGTTCATTATATCATCGGCTTACAATTATGCATTAAACTAAAGCTCAACTTGTATAAATTTGTGGCGCCATCTACCGGAAAAAAGATAATTAATTTTTTATTCCCGAAAAGAAATAGTTATTATCTTACTTTATCTTTTAAAAAACAAAATACAATTTTAATATAAATTTTAGACAGCAAAAATATTTATTATTACATATGTTTTTGTAAAAAAGAGTGTAATTAATATTTCCCCAAATATAATCAAATTAAATTTTTTTTTCTATTTTAGACAGTAAAAATATTATTACATTTTTTTTGTAAAAAAAAAGAGTGTAGTTAATATTACACCAAATATAATAAAATTAACTTTTTTTATTTTAGACAGTAAAAATATTTATTATTACATTTGTTTTTGTAAAAAAAGAGTGTAATTAATATTTCACCAAATATAATCAAATTAAATTTTTTTTTCTAACTCAGTTATTGAGATATCATTATAAGTTCATTTAACTGAAAGGAAAAAAAAAAAAAAAAAAAAAAAAAAAAAAAAAAACTTAAAAAATTGTCATAATTTATTGACATAAATATTCAAGTTTCTGAAATTAATAAATTTTATGCAGCAATTTACAAAGCAATTCCTTTTTTTTTAAGTTTAAAAAAAAATTATTTCCTATACATTCAATTCTTTGCATTAATCCAAACTTTAAATAATAGTGAGAAATTGCTTATAATATTTTGAAAGTATTAAAGCTATTAATAAATATATTTAATGTAGAGGTATAGAATTTAGAATTTATCTAATCATATGGTTTAAAATAGGCTTATAAACTTTACATCATCTGAAAGAAAATATTCCACGAGTTTTAATGCGCTTTTTCTGGTCAATATCATTTTATCACATTTGATCTGTTTATGGCTTGAAAAGCGTACATAGATTTCAACACTGATATTTATATTATACTTTGGAGCTAAAAAAGCGTTAATGTAATGTTATCAAAATATTCTGTTGTTTTAGTCGAGGAAACGATCTAATATTTCTTTGTGAATACAATGTATTTGGAATAAATAGTAACAAAAATAAAAGGTAGGTTATATTTTAATTTGAATCTTTCATTTCTTATAATAAGAAATGGTTTATAAAAGTATTTATAAATACTTTTATAAAGCTGAAAAATATTATTATTATTAATATATAAAAGCTGAAAAAAATTATTGGAGAAATTAAAGTAATTAAATTCAAAAAGATGTGTTTTTGTTTTAAGTTTAATTTAGCTAATAAATAGAATTGTCTATTAAAAAAGTTGATAAATAATTATGATAAATATGAAAATAATTGTAAAAGGATTTCTATTTCAATTTATTCTGGTTCATATGATTGAATTTCGTGTCAACTAGTGTAGATCTAAATCCCTCAGGAGATTAATTTGATGTTATAAAAATAATTTTAATTCAGGTTTTAGGAAAAGTAAACAATTGAATAAATTTAAATGATAATAATAATAATATAGTAAGGACAGTAATTAAAGTAATTAAACTAAAAAGTATGTTTTCGCTTTGAATTTAATTTAGCTAAGAAATAGAATTGTCTTTTAAAAATGTTGATAAATAATTGTAAAATGATTTCTATTTCAATTTATTCTGGTTCATATGATTAAATTTCGTGTCTGCTAGTGTAGTTCTAAAAAAATTCGATAAAAAATTTGAATTCCAAATTTGATAATTTGATGTTATGAAAATAATTTTAATTCAGGTTTTCGGAAAAGTGAACAATTGAATAAATTTAAATGATAAATAATAATAATAATATAGTAAGATTAGTAATAATATTATAATAAAGCAGAAAATAAAAAAATTGTGATTGAAGACATAAAATATAATACTCATATCAAATAGAAAGAGATTTAATATTTAAAAAAATAAACTTCTATGGAAAATGATTTATTGGAATAAATCCAATTGTATTGCTTAATTTTTGTTGATTGTATTCATTAATCAAATTGTGTTGTTTAATTTTTGTTGATTATATTGATTAATCGAATTGTATTGTTTAATTTTTGTTGATTGTATTGATTAATCGAATTGTATTGCTTAATTTTTGTTGATTGTATTCATTAATTGAATTATATTGTTTAGTTTTAGTTGTTTTTTGTCTGTATTGAATTATTTCAATATTAAAATCACACAATTTTATAGAAATTTATGCTTTTAAGTAAGAAAATGTACTTTATATTCAGAAAAATTTTAAGGAGAGATGAAATGAATTTATGTTTGAATTAAAGTTAAAAACCGAGCATTTAACATTAAATATGCTTTTATGTTTATGCTTTGTATACCACATTTATTTCTTTAAACACAATTTCTTTATTTCATGAAGACATTTTTAACTAAAACGTTCAGTTATTATTTTTATTATTTTAATTTTTTTGTATGAGACAGAAATTTTTTCACAAGACTTGAAAAAAAGCTTTAAATTATTTTGTGTTCGGTTGTCATTAATTTTTCTCCCTTTTTTTGTTGTTCCAATTTTATTCTAATTTAATTTCTAAGGCAGTAATATTCTTTAGTTAAGTTAGCGAAAACTTCAATATTTTAAAACCAATCAGTGAGGTCTTCTCTAACATTTTCACATATTTTGATAAAAAAAAGTATTATCCCACTCTTTCCTTATAAAATAGGGAACTTGAAGCAATATCGTGAATGCCATGGTTGCTCAGATTTTTATTTTCAGAGTCAAGAATATGAGAGTTGAGTGTGTCGTTATATAATAGAAAAAAACGGTACATGTTTATTAACGCCGTGTCACAGATAAAAATACCCTATTAGTAGAAAATATTATGCAATATTACCACGACATTGTTCGAATGCAGACCAATATCAGGAATATATAATAATAAGGGTGTTCGGCATTTTGTGTAATGGGGTAGTTAGTAAGAGTGTTAATGTGCGATATTTGACGATGAATCGTCGGCATTCGGTTAATATATAATTATAAAAAAACTAAATAAATATATTTTGGATTAAATATATATATAGTTTTCGATTGACTGATCTAAAATTTGATTCAGAACTACTAGTTATAAAATCCCATACCAAATTTCATTTATTTGGATCTTTATCATTCTTCAACTGAGAGTTCAGTTTAGTTATATTAACGTCCCGTTGTAAAACAACTCTAGGGCTATTTTGAGATGGACCTCGAAACCTCGGTTAGATGACCAGGACGACATCTGAACTGGCACCCCTTCCTACACCACACCACACAAGCGGGAGGGTATTTGGCCTGACAGATATAACGTGCAAGAGACCCCCTCACACGACGGTTCTTCGGTGGAATCGAGTCTCGAACATGAAACCCCGCGGTTCTGATACCGAGACCTTACCACCAGGGGGGTAAGGTCTCGGGCCCTTTGAGGTTTTTGAAGCCTCAAAATGTTCAGGCAGAAAATTGGCGATTTATCGCTTTTCAGGTATAAATTTTTCGCTTTTAAGATTGATAAAGAATGATAAGAAAGGTAGTATCAGTTGGTGGCAAATCGCCGAAAAATTTCAGTTGGTGGCAATTTATATAACAATATATATATATATATATATGTGTATATTACCCCCTACCCACACCACACCAGCAGAAGAAAGTTTGATCTGACGGATTTATCATGCAACGCCTAGGTGTATAAGAAATACATCTGAGTGTGCATTTAAACATGTAAAAAACAGCCTTTTCGTATGGTTTTCTAGTTTGATACGAGTCTGTATTTTAAACTTGTGAATCATTTTTTAACTATTTCTTTGAGTTTTGTAGTTTTTTTTGTAAGCTTTGTACTTAGATTTATGAATTACAACACACACACACACACACACACACACACACACACACACACACACA